>BGNK01001320.1:12999-148790 GCA_003297005.1 Symbiodinium sp. clade A Y106 | reverse complement strand
CTACAGTGAAAATGCTGTATAAGAACCTACCCAGTCACAATTCGCCACATTCAGGTTGCTTCAACATTAAGAACCTTAGGGTACCCTAGTTTTTGGAGTCAGGTTCTTATTTTTTTGGGTTTGTTCCCTCACCAAAGAAATTTAGTATCCGAAAGTAAATTTCCAGCTCTTCCTGTCGACCTCTCGAAAAACAAAACCTTGGGCCTCGTACCGCCCCAGTTTAGGGAAGCACTCCATAGCGCAGTGGTTCCGCACGCCTTTTCTTATACAGGGTTTTCACTGTCTTTCAACATGTACATGAAAACAAAACATGTGACGGAAATGTGTTGCTCTTGCATACTTCCAAGGTAAGAGAGAGTCTCGAATCCATTCCTGACCGTTGATTGTAAGGACAAGTACGTTGTAGGACGTATGACTAAGGTGGGAAGGCGGCCGGCTCGCCAGGCCTCCCTTGAGGCGGCTGGCTTGCCCGAGGGCGGCCAGCTCGTCGACTCGTCCTAGCGCGGATTATACAGGCTTTCTGCTCGATCAGAGATCACTTCCGCCAGATTTTGCCAGCAGATGTGTGAAATCCTTANGGCTGGCTTGCCCGAGGGCGGCCAGCTCGTCGACTCGTCCTAGCGCGGATTATACAGGCTTTCTGCTCGATCAGAGATCACTTCCGCCAGATTTTGCCAGCAGATGTGTGAAATCCTTAGCCTTGGTTTTAACGCGGTATTTACAGGCTTTCTGCGCGATCACCGATCACTTCCGTCAGATTTTGCCAGCGGATGTGTGAAATCCCGAGCCCTTGTTTTAACGCGGTATTTACAGGCTTTCTGCTCGATCACCGATCACTTCCGTCAGATTTTGCCAGCGGATGTGTGAAATCCCGAGCCCTTGTTTTAACGCGGTATTTACAGGCTTTCTGCTCGATCACCGATCACTTCCGCCAGATTTTGCCAGCGGATGTGTGAAATCCCTAGCCCTTGTTTTAACGCGGTATTTACAGGCTTTCTGCTCGATCACGGATCACTTCCGCCAGATTTTACCAGCGCATGTGTGAAATCCCTAGCCCTTGNTTCTGCTCGATCACGGATCACTTCCGCCAGATTTTACCAGCGCATGTGTGAAATCCCTAGCCCTTGTTTTGCCACGGAAAGCTGCTAAACCCGTGCTCGGTTTTAGTGTGGTATTTACAGCACTTTGACAAGGTCGCAGCCCGATCGCACCAAATTTTGTCACACAAAGTTGCTAAACCCCTGCTCGGTTTTAGTGTGGTATTTACAGCACGTTGACAAGGCCGCAGCCCGATCGCACCAAATTTTGTCACGCAAAGTTGCTAAACCCCTGCTCTTCAACTTAGCGCTTTTAGGATTCGGCTGGGGCGGCTCTTTCTTGGTGGCGGCTTCGGGCGGGCTGGGCCTTATTCTGGAGTTCTGGAAAAGGGGGTTGGGGCTGGTGTGGGGTGGGAGTCTTAGCACAGCTGGTGGTTGAGGCTCTGAGTTCCTTATTTTGGGGAGCTGTTGGCTTGGACGGGCGGGGAGGAGCTGGGCTGGGGCTGAGGGCCCAGGCTGGGGCTGGGGAACTGGGGGGCGGCTAATTTTCTGAAAGGAACCGGGCTCCCAGACCCCCCCCCAAAGGCTGCTGTGCCTGGAGCTGGCTGAACAGAAACTGGTGTGGGGGGGCAGGACAGGGGCAGGGGGCAGGGGGCAAGGCGCAGAGGCAGGGAGTGGCAGGCGCAAGGGGGCAGGACTCGGGGGCAGGGGCAGGGGCGGGCATGGGCAAGGGCAAGGGGGCAGGACCAGGGAGCAGCAGCGGGTCGGAGGGCAGGGGCAGGGGGTAGAGGGGGGGCAGAGGCAGGGGGCAGGGGGCAGGGGGAGAGAGGGAGAGCTGGCTGGGGCTGGGGCTGGGGGTGGGGGCTGGGGTGGGGGCGGGCGGCTGGGGCTGGGCTGGGAGCTGGCTGGGTCAGGGGGCTGGAGCTAGAGGCTGGGGGCTGAGGGCCAGTATTTAAAATTTTAAAAATCTTTAAAATCTTTAAAATCTGAAAAGCTTGGTTTTCAAAAATTAAAGATTTTAAAGATTTTAAAAGCCTTTAAATCTTTAAAATCTTTAAAATCTGAAAAGCTTGGGTTTTTCAAATTTTAAAGATTTAAGATTTTAAAAGCCTTTAAAATCTTTAAAATCTNAAAGATTTTAAAGATTTTAAAAGCCTTTAAATCTTTAAAATCTTTAAAATCTGAAAAGCTTGGGTTTTTCAAATTTTAAAGATTTAAGATTTTAAAAGCCTTTAAAATCTTTAAAATCTGAAAAGCTTGGGTTTTTCAAATTTTAAAGATTTTAAAGATTTTAAAGATTTTTAAAATTTTAAATCGTTAGGTCTGGGCTCCAGGCCACCGACACCTATTTAAAATTTTAAAAATCTTTAAAATCTTNTTAAATCGTTAGGTCTGGGCTCCAGGCCACCGACACCTATTTAAAATTTTAAAAATCTTTAAAATCTTGAAAATCTTTAAAATCTGAAAAGCTTGGGTTTTTCAAATTTTAAAGATTTTCAAGATTTTAGAAGCCTTTAAAATCTTTAAAATCTTTAAAATCTGAAAAGCTTGGTTTTCAAAAGTTAAAGATTTTAAAAGCATCTGAAATCTTTAAAATCCTTAAAATCCGAAAAGCCCGGGTTGATATAGTATTGATAAACAAAGCAAAGCCATACGTCAAATAGACCCTAAAGGTCCTACGTACATATATATATATATATGTATATGTATCACATGTACTTTATGTATTATATGTATCATATGTATTATATGTATTATATGTATCATATGTATTATATGTATTATATGTATCATATGTATTATATGTATCATATGCATTATATGTATTATATAAGTATATATGTATAGATGTATGTATTTGCACATACATATACTTGCATACTTGCCTGCATATACTTACCCTCAAGCCTGTCCCAAACCCCAAGTAGTCGAGCACCGCTCATCCCAGGATCCTGGCGATCTGCGGGGTCATCCCAGATTTCGGGAAGTTGGCGGCACCCCTGGGTCTCCGGGAAGTTCTTGAGCAGAATTCTTTTCCGTTTTGGTATAGTATATATCCTGAAGCAACCAATTCTTTAAGCATATTCTTTAAGCCCTAAGCGCTAAAGGAATGAGTTGTAGTATGGTGTATCCGGAAGAAGGAGCAGACATCATAATCCTTAACCCGAAGGCCTATATAAACCCTACAAGAGGGCCTGCAAGAGAAGCTGAGGTCTGGGTGTCGACTTCTCAACTCGCTTTGGCGACATCTGCTCATTGATGCTCGGCTGTACTAGGCTTCCTGTAAAGGGGACTGTGAGGGTTCCTCTAAGGGATCTATAAGGGTTCCATAAGGGCTTAGGATACTCCTCCTACCATTCTGATTGCTGTGATGATGGTGCGTAAGGAACCTTCCATCCCAAGCCCGAAAAGCCACACTTTTCAACCCTCCTCAATCCTAAACCCTAAACCCTAAACCCTATATGTATGAAGCCCCGAACTCTTGGTTCTATGCCCAGGATCGTGGAGTTTCTCAGCGAGACGACCAGCTTCGGCTTCAGCCAGCACCTGGGTTTTTAAGCCCTAAACCTAGGCCCTGAGTTTAGACTTTAGGGTTGAGGTTTTAGGATTTAGGATTGAGGGTTCAGGATCTAGGATTTAGTGGTTTTTGCTCAGAAGCGTGTTGCTTGGGGTACATCCTAGAACCTAGAATATGGTCAGTAGTCTGCCTTCGTCATTTGAAACCCTGAGAGAGACCGACACCGGAAACCCTAACCATACCCTATCCCCGGAACCTAAACCCTAAACCCTAAACCCTGAACCCTAAACCCTGAACCCTAAACCCTAAACCCTGAACCCTAAACCCTGAAACCTGAACCCTGAACCCTGAACCCTGAACCCTAAACCATAAATCCTAAACCCTGAACCCTAAACCCTAAACCCTGAACCCTGAACCCTGAACCCTGAACCCTGAACCCTGAAAGCTGAACCCTAAACCCTAAACCATAAATCCTAAACCCTGAACCCTAAACCCTAAACCCTGAACCCTAAACCCTAAACCCTGAACCCTAAACCCCCGAACCCTGAACCCTCAGCCCTAAGCCCGACCCGCTTTGACTTCCTCAGTGCCAGGTACTGGAACGCCCAGCAACGCTACTACGGGGAGAATGAGGCTGGGTTCGCCCCGAGATAGACGGACCAAAAGACAGCGCTTTGGACGGTCGGGGTTAGGGCAACCCTAAACCCCTAAACCCCTAAACCCCATACCCCAAAACATTGCTATCGTGATTCTTAGTATTGCCGTTTTCGGACTTATTGAGGAACATACCGCGGGGGCCTCACAAGCATTTGCGTATATGGGTATGGCGAAGGACCTCTCGATCCATATAGTGGAATCCTAAACCCTCGAAGCCCTGAAAATCCCGACCCCCACCAGGCCCCCCAGCCTTACCTCTAAGCCGTAAACCCTACACCTCAAACCAGAGCTCTAAAGATGGATGGTTAGACGTCGAAAATGGGATTCCAAAAAACAAAAGCAGGAGCTCCAAAAATTCCTAAACCCTGAGCTCTAGACCCCAAACCCCAAACTCAAGGCATAAGCTCTTCAGCCCCTCGCGATGGATCGCGAAATGCCGACCCTATTTTCGGAAGCTCCCATACCAGCCCGCCTCCCCCCAGCCACAGCCGCTGCCCTGGCCTGCCCTGCAAGTCGAAGGAAGAGAAGAAATCCGCAGAGAGCCCAATACCCCTTAATTAAGGAATATGGCTTAAATTATATAGGGCTTCATATTGTGACTTAAGCTATATTCCTTAATTAAGGGGTATTGGGCTCTCTGGGTCTGTTTTGGCATGGGTCTGGGCCTCCAACAAACCATTTCCTGAACCCCAAACCCTAAAGCCGAAGTCGGGCTCGAGGCTTACGACACCTGCTCGGATTACACCGACGGTCAGATGTTCAAGGTAGGGAAAAGAGAAATTAGAGTTTTAGGTTTCTTTTTCAGGGAATTTGGGTGTTTTGGGGTTTGCTTTTTCTTCGGGCTTTACGGTTCTACATAGTCTTGTCGCAAATCCTAACACCCCAAAAAGCCGCACACTCCAAGCCCAAGCCTGCCTTCCTACACCCAAAGCCATGTCTCCCAAATCCTACACTTTCGACTCTAACCCCTACAGTAGAAGCCAGAAAGTTGGAATATCATTAGCCTCATGCCCTTAAAGTAAAGTAAAGGGAATCCCAGCATGAATCATCCTAAATCGATGTTCCAACTTTCTGGGGTTCACTATACACCCGGGATCCCATAAATCCTCGTCATCCTGAGCTCTACACACCCCTGCACCACCCATAAAGGAACCCTCGAAGGTCGGCATTCTGTGTGCTTTCCCTCGCGCTTTTCGGTGGCGGGGGGGGGTTTTAGGGTTTAGGGTTTAGGGGTAAGGACGTGGGTTCTGATTCTAACGGCGACCACGCTGACAAAAACCGGTATTGGCAGCGCTCTTGCGACCTTTTCAGCATTGACGCACTGTCACAAGCATTCGTGCTTCGTGCAAGCATGCCCAGCCGCAGGTATTTGCAGCGTTTGGCAGAACTTACGGTGTTTTTGCAACTTCATCAATATTGACACACTGTCACTTTGTACGAGCGTGCTCAAAACAGCGGCATTTACAAACATTTCTGCCTCTTTGCAAGACATACTATACGATCATCAATACCTGATTGCAAAAAAGCCTAGTTCTTAGAGGTCCTGAAACCACCTAAGTTCATAAGTCCCACACTTGCCAAGTGGGAGTTTCCGAAAATAAGGGGTACCTTATTTTAGGGTCCTTATAAAAAGGATCCTACTATTTAGGGTACTATATTAGGGTCCCCCTATTTTCGGAAACGCCCAAGTAAAGCACACTTGACGCATCCAAAAACACACGGAAAAAAGGCACGTCAACTTCCAAGGTCCTTCTGAAAAGAAGGAAACAATTCACAGAGACCGAAAGCCGCAATTCCGCATCTCCGCACTTGCTGGCAGAACCCTAAACCCTAAGCCCTGAACCCTAAGCCCTAAACCCTAAACCCTAAACCCTAAGCCCTAAACCCTAAGCCCGAAACCCTGAACCCTAAGCCCTAAACCCTAAGCCCGAAACCCTGAACCCTAAGCCCTAAACCCAAAGCCCTACACCCTGAACCTGCGCTTGCAGACCTTCTGCGACATGCACTGCATCGAAGATGCGGTGCTGAAGGGAAACTCGGCCATCCTCAAGTCTCTGAAGACGCAGGCTCGGTTAGCACATGACATATATGTATGTGTATATATATATATATATATTTCATTTCGCAGCATTCAGAGGAGTACGCAGCTCTAATTACATGCAGGCGCCCGCAGCACAGCAAAGGGTGCCGCAAATGGCGAGTCCCAGAATCGACACGGTGCGGAAATGGCATCTGCTGTACCGAGCAATATGTGCTCCCATGCCTTCCGGAGTCTATCGGGGATATAATCAGCAGGCTCAAAAGCCGCGGCATGTGTCTTTCCGCCGTCTCTACACAAAGCGCCACCTGCCATTTATACATATATATATATATATATATATATTTATATGTAGATATATACATACATATGCATCTATGTATATGTGTACGTCTGTAGGAATGGTTTCATCTTACTTTTCTTACGGACTTATGTAGTGTTTTTTATATGATGCCGTTTTGTTCTTGTAGTTTACTGTTAACTGTAATCCTGAAAGGTCCAGGCCGTTGTTAAGGTCTAGCCCTTGGGATTCGACGGTTCCGGGTTTAGGGTTTTAGAGTTTCAGGATTTTGGGTTCGTTGTGTCGAGTTTTAAAGTTTAGGGTTGTAAGGGTTGAGGGGTTTCGAAGGGCTTCCAAGAACAGACCAGCAGGAGACCCACGTCGTGACCACACTGCACGACATGCTGAAGTGGTATCTTTGACCCCCCCTTCAGTACCCTTTTGCCCTTTTTGTTTTCGGTTTGCATAGGTGTACCGGGTGTTGCAGGTTTGTGTTGGGACCTCCGTATCTGACACTTAGTAATCGGCGAAGGGGTAGTTACCCTCAGCCCTAAACCCTAAACCCTAATACATCCTAAACCGTGCACTCAGCTGCGGAGTCTAGGTATACCACCGAGCTCTTCGACAAGCTGAAAGAGACCCAAGATCAGAGCTCTCAGCGCCTGGGTTGTTGTTTAGGGTTTAGGGTTTAGGGTTTAGGGTTTAGGGTTGTTAAGAAACCTACTTTAATCTGCGATAATGAGGAAGAGCAACTGACTTGCTTGACATCCCCGCTACACCAACTTAAGCCAAGGCAACTAAGGTCAACGCTTCCAGAGTCTTCGTGCCCTTAGTAACCCCCCATAAACCACGGTAATGTAAAAACCAGAATAGTCACGAATACTATCCGTTAGGGCTCGTTGTTATGATTGTGGTATGCCGTGCCTCAACACCCTATTCTGGGTTTTAAGGCCCCCAAGACCCGAAACCCTAAACCCCTCTACTCCAAAAAGTTCCTTCGCAAGTACCCAGGAATTTCCTTGAGCAAGAGCGGGTTCTAAAGGCATATTTCGAGCAGATGGCCGATATGGAGACGGGCTACGCGAACCAGGCCAGGATTTATATGGGGGGTTGTATGATTTTTATAGAGTTCTAAACGGCTTTCAATCGGGTTGTGCAGGTTGTTTCCAGGTTTACTAGGGCTGTATCAGGGCTTCCCGGACGGGGGCAAGGGGTTTGGGGTTCAGGGCTTAGGGGGTCACTTCGGCTCCCACACTCAAGGTGAACACGCAGATCGATCAGTTGGGTGTGGATATCAACAGTCGCTTCAAGAGCAACGTGGATCACCTCAACGTCCTGCAGAAGCACCTGAAGACGGTGAACAACAACATCATCAGTCTGGCCAACTGGCTGGGAAACCAGCCTATGTTTGCCACCGACGATGACCACAGTTTCACACCTCCGCACTCCGTCCTGCTCCTTGGACCTTGCACGCAAAATAGGAAGTGAAGTCAATAGTGTCGCAAGACTAGGCCCCAGATAGGTCTTGAGCCCCAAGCCCCTACCATAACATCAATCTTAACCCTGAACCCTAGAGCCTAAGCCCCAAAACCCTGCCTACACTCCTAGAGCCTAAGCCCCTAAACTCCCTAAACTCTAAACCCACAGCGACCGAGGCAGGGCGCGGACCCATCGAGGATCCTTGACACCAAAGGCAGGTCAGTGCAGAAGCCTCCACACGTGGAGGCGCAAGAGACCCTTGCATGGAGCAGCAAATCTCAGGGACCTCAAAAGGTGGGATGAAGGTAGCTGGGGTAATCCCAAAATATGAGTCCTTATAGAAGGGATCCTTAATCCTACCTACCTTCATCCCACCTTTTGAGGCCTTCAAGTTCAGGCTCTGAGTTTGAGGGTTAGATTCGGACTCAGGGTTCGGGTTGAGGATTTTTCGGGTTTTTGGGGAGGAGCTTTAAGGATTTAGGGTTTAAGGTTTCGGGTTTAGGGATGTTTAGGTATAAACCAATACCCCTCCGTGGGTTCCTATCGCAATTACAGCATAGCCATGCCACAACCCATGCTGATTTAGGGTTTAGGGTTTAGGGTTTAGGAGGCCCCGTTATGAAGCTGTTCAGGGTGAGGGTTTAGGGTGAAGAGGGGCGGAGGAGGTTTTTCGATGAAGAGCACCCCCAAACCCTGGCGCTTTTGCCATAAATCCCCAAGCCTGATCCCTAAACCCTAAACATCCCTAAACCCGAAACCCTTAAGCCTTAACCCTTAAACCGTAAAACCTTAGAGCTCATCCCCCAAAACCCTCAATCCTCAACCCGAGCCCTGAGCCCGAATCTACCACGAGAAGTCGTAGCTAGAGCTTCAGCCCTGAATCCTCAGACCAAGCCCTTGCAAAAGGCCCGGGCCTGAATAATCAGGAACATTATTTTGGGGGTCCTTGTTCTAAGTGTAGCATAGAATCCCCGCCCCCCCCCAAATTCTACACCTAAAGCCTAAACCAGAAACCCTAAACTAATGATTGAGCTCCCTATACTACACCCTTTTAGAAACCTTACAGTAACCCTTACAGTGCCCCCTTAGAGGAACCTTATCCTAGTCATTACGCTACCTATACTACACCGACGGACCGACTGAGACTTAAGGAACTTTGGTGCGGCACAGATGGCTCTGGCCGACCTCCTGGCTCGGATTCACCAAGCTTATAGTGACCTGGCTTCGGGTTTAGGGTTTAGGGTTTAGGGTTTAGTGAGGTTAGGCATGAGGGCGTATAGGGTGTAAGTTTAGCGTCTCAAGCTCTCAAGTCTCGAAGGGCCTTTCCAACCGTGAGAAAGGTTTCCGAGACTAAGCCGAAAAGCGCCAAATCCTCAGCCCTAAATTAACCCTTAAACCTGATTCCGAAGCCCTAGACCCCAAACCCTGAACCCTAAAGCCTAAACCCTAAACCGTAAGTCACCTCAACGTGACAACACAAAACCCTAAACCCCAACGCCTAAAGCCTAAATCCGCAACTCCGGCCCCTAAGCGCCGATAACTCGTTAAGGTGTGGACTCTGCGAGCGACGGGGAGCAAATCGTACCGCTCCTCTCTGGTCTTCAAGCGGCTTCGTCCTTGTTAAGTCTTTGCGTTCTTCTGGTTGGCTCTTACGACTTTAACTTTTGGGGTTTCTGTATGAACTATATTAAGGAGGCTAAAAGTTTAACTTTCAGGCATGAGCATTTTATAGGGATATCCCTACCTTATTGGGCTTCATTGTAAGGGGGTTTATATGGGGTATCCCTATGTTAAGGTTTGGCATAGATGCTCTGTTGTACGGGGAAAGAGCAGCAAGTCTTTGTCGAGGTTTAAGGTTTAGGGTGGTTGGTCGTGTTCATTTCAGGGTTTTGCAAGCATTTTTAATGGGTATTAGGGTATTGCCGCAATAGGAAGATATTCAATCGTATGTGACCCTTGCTGGTAATGCTGTGGGTAAACGCTTATCGGCCCCCACCAAACCGTATAAAATACCCTTACACAGCCCTGTAAATCCAATATAGAAGCCTGAATAATCAACAAGGTGACTGTTCCTTATGGCCCCTGCTATCTAGCGTAATATACCCCCGAACCCTACTGAACATGAATTCCCCCCCCGACCATTTTTTTGAATACTGCAAAGAGGCCGTAAAGGGGCCCTAGTAACAAAGAAAGTCAAGACCCCTGCAATTAAACGCTCCTGATCAATAACATAACCCACAACCCTGAAGCCTCAAGCCTGAACCCCTAAACCCTAGACCCTAACACCAAAAAACCCTAAACTCAAAACCTGCATCAAACCCCCAAACCCCAAACCCTAAAACCCTAAAGCCCTAAAACCCTAAAACCCTAAACCCTAAGACCCAGGCGGAGCTCCGTCAACTTCGCCATCAGCTGCTCCCCTCACCCGAGGTGGGCTGTGGCTCTTTGAACCACATGCTACTTCGGTTTTAGGGTTCAGGGCTTAGGCGTTCAGGGCTTAGGGAGTTTAGGGTTTGAGGCTTTCGGGTTTAGGTTTGAGGGTTGCGGGTTTTAGTCTTGGGTTTAGGGTTGACGGTTGTATCATACCTCGTACACTAAATCCAATGCCTCGATCAACACATGTGGCATTTGCCCCAGGCAGCCGTCAACGCCAGCCGCGCAGTGGTGCAGGAAACGGGTTTCTGAATTAGGGTTTAATGGGTAGGCTTTCCCCTGATATATCTCGCGACCAGGGATAGAATACAGATCCCGATGTCATGTTCTGGAATCATGCTCTTGGTGCCCCCTCAAAAGTCTAAACCTTAGAAAGCGGACGTTTCGTCCCGCCCGGGACTACTAAAGGGCTTTGTAGCAAACTATTCCGGGGGTCTGCTTTCTACATTCGCCCGAAGGTGCTACGCCTCAAAATGCCGTTATAGAGCCTTCCATGGCAGGTTCAAGCCTTCTATAGGGGGTTATTCCGATTGTGGCGGTGGCGCGGTCGTACGGAGATCCGCGCCGCCGAGCGCAGCCGAGCGGCCGAGCACAGTGTATATAAGTATATATATATATATAAAAGACTTCACGGAAGTATACCATATTCTTTTATCTTGGCGTCGCTCGGCGCTGGGCGCTCTGATACACTCGAGTTCTGATTGTAGAATCAAGGGTTCCCCATCAGTCCAAGACACCACCCTCTGAGTTCAAGGATGATAAAAGTTCTGATTGTGCAGGGCGCCAGGCTCCAGCCTCGAGCTCACGGTTGATACGTCTTCTAATTTCAAGATCAGTGGCTTTATTGGTTTGAGGGGCGCCCCATCAGTCCAAGGTACCACCATCAAAGTTCAGTCACAGTCATGGAGAGGAGCTCTGATTTATTTGAGGCAGCTTGGAAAGAGTATTGCTTTCAACTTCAGTTTATCAAGGGCGCCGCATCATGCAGTTTTTGGCACCACCCTCGGAGTTCAAGGGTGATATAAGAATCTGGCTTTAAAATCGAATCAAGAGCGCCCCATCAGTCCACGGCTCCATTCCGGAGTTCAAGGGTGATAAGAGTTCTGATTTTAAGATCAGGGGCGCCCCATTAGTCCCACCCGCAGAGCCGCGGAGTTGAAGGGTGACAAGAACTCGCCAAAGTCTTGAGATGTATGATGGCGTGTATATAAGTATATATATATAAGACTTCACGGCAGTATACCATATTCTTTTATCTTGGCGTCGCTCGGCGTCGCTCGACGCTCGGCGCTCAACGCTCGGCGTTGCTCGTCGCTTGGCCTCGCTCGCCGCTCGGGGTCGCGCGCCGCTCGGGGTCGCTCGCCGCTCGGCGCCGCTCGGCGCCGCTCGGCGTCGCTCGGCGTCGCTCGGCGTCGCTCGGCGTCGCTCGGCGCGAAGGATTTCACGACGAGCCTCCCGACGCACTCGTTATTCCCTGAACCTAAAATTCTCCTGAAACGGCTAAACCCTCAAGTTCCCCCCTTCCCCTGTCAAAAATCCAGCCACGACCCGAAAGCTCCCAAAAGCCAAAAACAAGCCCCCAAAGGACACCTAAATGGGAGTTTCCGAAACTAGAGGACCCGAATATAGTACCCCAAATAGTAGGATCCTTATTTTAAGGACCCCCAAAATAAGGTACCCCGTTAATTTTCGGAAACTCCCGAATCTCAAACTCCCAAGCTCCTAACTCTGAAACTCTGAAACCCTTATCCTTTTAAAGGAACGTTCATACCCCCCTTCAGAGGAAACCCCAAACCCTAAACCCCACCCAACCATCGCAGGCCCTGCGGCAAGCTACGACCGGTCTTGGGGCATTGCCAAAGCAAGGCGTGGAGGCGACGTTCCAGCGACGAAGCTCGTCGGTTGAGGGTTTGGGGTTTAGGGTTTAGGGTTCAGAGGGTTTAGGGTTGAGCGTCTCTTTTTGAGGGAGCCGAAGGTCATACCAGGGTTTTGTGTGCGATGAGTCGGATTCTATGATTTCCTTGGGCCTTATGAGGTTTCGCATGAAAGGACTTAGCTTTACTTGAAGGTTTTTGGCTTCAAACTACAGCTTCCGGTTCAGCTTTCAGGTATTTGGGTGTTACATGGACGGGGGTCTTGTTAAGGAGTTTGACTTGTATTCCATCGTGCGGATTGGGTACGTCTTTACATATAAGGCAATTTACAAGGGGGTATCTTTACCTGAAGTACCCTCATAGGGTTTTCTGAAAGCCCTTATGTGTCTTATATGCGCTGGAGAGTGCTAAGGCTAAGGAACTTACTTTAGCATACCTGGTTTCTAATCGTACCCTTGTGCACCTTCTTGGGGGAACGCCTAATTCAAGGTGGTCTTAATGCTCCTTTAAGCAGTTTGTATAAGGGTCCGAAACCCTAAACCCTAACCCCAAACCAAAAGAACCTAGGAAGCCAAGCGGCCCTCAAGCCCGCAGTGCGACGATGGCAGAAGCAAGCATCTGAGCTCTTGCTTTCAGGAGCTATCTTTCAAGTTGGGTTTCAGGGTTGAGGGTTTCATAGGAGTAAATCAAGGCGTACTGGGTCTTAAGGAACATATGCATGCTGGCAAGTAGGCTTTCCGTGTTGTGGTAGCTTAAGTTAAGTTCCTGCACAAGAACCCAGGCGTTGGTGGTGGCGGGTATTTCCTCCAGCCTTTCGCAATTTGGTATGAGCCCAAGCTTCACGAGCGTGGACCGGGATGGCCAACAGGACCGGCGCTACGACTATCAGAAGCTGATGACGTCAATCCACCGCGACGTCAGCGAGTCTTGGCTCTGATTGAGGCATTTAGTTTTAAGTTACGATAATAATAAAGAACCCATACCCAGGAGTACATCCAGAAGGCCAAGGTGCATGTGAATGCCCACAAGAGCACACTGCTACAATTGCTAAGTGCAAATGCCACGCAGCTTGGCTTGTACTGGTGGCTTAACAGAGCAACAAAGCCACGGAGCCATAATTGGCTAGACTACGGCGAATTTGGGCTGAAGGAGGTGCGAGTGTGTAGGATTCCAATACTTCTTAATGTAGGAACCTGATAAAGAGACCTTGGGCCAATCGGGTCCTTATTAGGCTTCGGAATAGGGATCCGAATATATTGGGGTTAAAAGGCCTTACTTTGATGCAAGGATATATTCCCATTCTCAGAGATTTGGCAGTTGTGGAATTTTGGGTTCGCAGTTCCAAATCGCAGCCCACATCCCAAACCCCCAACCGCCAGACCTTAGCCGTTAAACCATCAGGATTGAGCTCGCCGCAACCCCTAAACCCTAAACCCCTCGCAGCCAGAGGCAGAGCTGCAAGTCGAATGTCGTGGAGACGGGCCGCCTCTTTGCCGAGATGCAGCGTACGGAGGAGGTGCCTCAGAGGTCACGTGTGATATGTTCTTGCTAGGATTTAGGATTTAGAGGTTTAGGGTTTTACCTGTTTTCTTCCTTCTGGCCGAATTTGTCCTCCTTCTGTTTCCACAATTCTCTGGCTTCTGTTCATTTCTGCTTGCAGTTTCTTCGGGCCCTTGTCGTAGGATCTAAACCCTAAACCCAAGGACCACGTTCTGTCGCTGCTCCGCACCTGGAAGACCTTGGCTGAGAACTTGGACTCCCTGGCAAACCTCCTGGTGGGAAGGGGGCCGATTGCTGTGCTTTTGGGGTTTAGGGTTTAGGATTCAGGATTGAGGGCTTAGGGTTTACTGTTGAGGGGTGTTTTGTGTTTTTCTTGGGGTTCTCATGGGATTGTCATGTTCATTTGCTAATCCTCCGGTGGAGGGTTCATCTGCATGTTGGGGATTGCGAGACCTTACACCCAGCCTATGCACCAAGCCTTAAAGCCTAAGCCCTAGGCCCTAAACCGTAAACCCTAATGCTGTAGGGCTTTCTGGGGCAGGATTTGTTTACATCCTAAACCCTAAACCCTAAACCCTGTATCTGCAGTTCGAAAAGAGCCCATAAAAAAAACCCGTGCGCTTGGAGAACTGGTGGGCAACTCCACAAGGCCCTCAGGCAACCCTGAAGGGTCTACTATGGTCTCCTTAGGAACTATTTTTGTTCATATAAAACATTAAGCATATTATGTTTATCATGGTTCTAAGGGGGGTATAGTCTAGGGTTTAGGGTTTTGGTTTAAATTGCCCTGAATAGGCGATAGCCCGAAGATCCGCCAGTAGAATCTCATACCTTAATACCCCAAGCACCCTGTGATCCGGACACGTACCCTAAACGGCTTAGGGCCCTCATGCCAGAATATCCGAATACCCTAAACCCCACATGCCCTAAACATCCGAGCCCCCTAAAGCCTTTGTGCCCCAAACATCCTTAAACCCTATAAACTATAAACCCTATAAGCCCTGTGAGCCCTATAAACCCTAAACCTTAATCCTAAACCCTACATACCCCAACCCCTAAACCCTACATACCCTAAACCCTAAACCCTACATGCCCTAAACCCTAAACCCTCAACCCTCAACCCTACATACCCTAAACCCTAAACCTTCAACCCTCAACCCTACATACCCTAAGCCCTAAACCCTACATACCCTAAGCCCTAAACCCTACATACTCGAAACCCTACACTACCCTAAACCCTGAAGAAAGCGAGCAGGTGGAAGGCGATCTTCTGCGTTCCGAGCTGTCCCTCGGCGATGAGAAGATTTCGAAGTTTAGAGTCTTGGGATTTTAGGGCTTTAGGGTTTTAGGGTTTAGGGCTTTAGAGGTTTAAGTAGTAAAAGTTGTAGGGTTTTAAGGGTTTGGGAGTTCTGGAGTTTTAAATTTAGGGTTTTGGGGCTTGGGGTTTTGCGGCTCAAGGGCTTTCATTTCAAGGGTTTCGGGGTTCTTGAAGGCTTACTGTAAAGGCAAAGGGGTTCGGGGATCAGGGTGTGCGGCTTTGGGTTTCGGCTAGGCTCCCACAAAAGCGATTTGGAAAATCCCAGCATAAGGCCCTTTGCAAGCATACCCTAGACCCTAAAACTTTGCACCCTAAACGAGGATCTTTTCACGGGCTTCTGTGTGCTCGCCGATTTCAAAGCCCTTGGCCCCCCGCCCTGCCCTGCCCTGCCGTGCCCTGCCCTGCCCTGCCCTGCCCCCTGCCCTGCCCTCTGTTTTCGGTCGCTTGTATATTGAGCAAGAAAGCCCCCCTTGAGGGGGGTTTGGGGGGGTGAACCCTAAACCGTAATTGAGAATAGTTTGGGTGGCTGGGGTGGGACTACATGCTGACGCAAGCGCGGCTAAAGTAAAAGGCGCACCCACCGCGCGCACACTGTCTACACACCCTAAACCCTAAACCCTAAACCAACATGGAAGAGCTTCTAATCCCTTACAGAAACCCCATTGTTCCCTTTTTCCTTGCAGTCCCTAAACCCTAAACCTTCAACCCTAAAGCGCCTAAACCCCTAAACCCATAAACCCTAAAGCCCTAAACCCTGAACCCAATTCCACAGAGGCACCGATCGGCCGTCTTTGATGAAAGTGTGACGGAGGCCTTGCTGGCTGCAGCGGGGGAGGCTTGGCTGCCCCGGAGTAGGGTATAGGGTTTAGGGTTGGGGAACAATTCGTGACACCACTTGTGCCTGTGTCACCCAAGGACAGTGGTAGCCTTGACTTGGCAGTGTCTCGGCACTGCCTGGGGTTAAGGTTAGCCGTTTCGGGCTTAGGGTTCTCGCGTTGAGGGTCTCAGGCTGTGTTGTAACCTCAGTATGATGCAGTCAAGGCCTACCTCTCGCTGATGGAGGAGTCGCTGGCGCGAAGCTTGAGCAGCAATCTGCTCCCCTTCATGAAACAGCCTCTTGGTTCTATGCATTACTTTAATCTTAAAATTACCACACTTTAGGGATGGATGGATACATACATAAATACAAACATGCATGCATGCATGCATATGTATGTGTAGAACGATAGGTAGACAGAAAGCAGAGCTGGTTTAGACAGTATAGATACTATAGATTGTGTAAACAGTATAGATGATGATTGCGGCAACTGAAATGAAGAGACGCTCTTGTACAACCCGCTAAACTCCATAGGCCCCTCCGTAACACTGAAAGAAATCCAACAAGTAAAGCACCCTTAAAATATAGAACCCGAGAGGAATTCCATGAACCCCAGTAGAGTCCCGGAGAGCCCAGTGCCCCTTAATTAAGCAATATGTCTTAAATTATGAGGGTTCAAGCTATATTCCTTAAGCTATAAGGGTTCAAGCTACATTCCTTAAATTATAAGGGTTCAGCCTATATTGCTTGAATTACAAGGATTCAAGCTATATTTCTGAAACTACAAGGGTTCAAGCTACATTCCTTGTTAGGAGTACTGGGCTCTCTGGCTTTTGGAATAAGAGCCCAGGCTCTCGCAGGCCTTCGATCTCAGTCAGTTCTTGGCTGACATGTGCGGCACTCGGGAACTATGGGAATCCTCCTAGCAGCAGCCCAGGTCATGTGGATTCTTGAGGGGTTCCTCTACAGAAAGGGTTACCGTGGGGCCTGCATTTGTGCATGGACAGGTTTCGCGGAATCGGAGGGGCCATCGCTCTTCTCTGATGAAAATCATGCTCCTACGCAGTCTCTCGTTGTGGCCTTCCAACCGCTCGAAGTCGCTTCAGCTCTAGCAGGGCAACACGATTCGCCTCCCGCCCTGTGCAGATTTCGGCTTCCAAAGTCCTCAGTGTGGTGCTCTTTTCGGGCCAATGGGGTGATCTTGGGAGCCCGGGTCTACGCTGGCCCACAAAAAGCGCCCCCGCAACGGACTCCAAACTCTGCGCAACGCTAATTTCGGGGCCTGACGAGTTTGAACAGGGTCCCTTCAGGGGCTCCTATAAGTATTATAGACGGGTCTATAGGGGCCATTACTTATATATTTAGAACAGGTTTTGGGGAGTATAGTTTATCACAATCACTATGTGCCAAAACAAGTACCAAGACCCCCGGGAGGATCCAAAAAGTAGATCCCTCAAGGGGGGTCCTATAAAGTACCCTTTAGTAGTATAGGGTCCCAAATTAGGGGATCTACTTTTTAGATCCTCCCGGGGGTTTGGACAGGTAATGTAGGAACCTGATTAAGAAGCCCTGGGCCTATAACCCCAAAATAGTAGGATTCGTATAAGGAATCCGAATAAAGGCCCAAGGTTTCTTAATCAGGTTCCTACATTATTATAGTACCCTTATAGATCCCTTATAGTAACCCTAATAGACCCCTTTAAAGGAACACTAGTATAAAGGCCCAAGGTTTCTTAATCAGGTTCCTACATTATGAGGGACTCCTAACTATGGGGATGCTGGCACCAATCGTTCATGTTTCTAAGCCTATGTCCGATCTCCTACAGACTAAACACAATCCATAGGTTTGTAGGGTTTAGATAGGATTTAGGGTCGAGGGTTTAGGGCTTAGAGCTTTCAGGGTTTCTGGTTTAGGGTTCAGGGTTCAGGGCTTCGGGGAAATCTCCAGCCCTCCGTCACGAGACTCGAGCCCGATTCAACAAAAGAGCACTTGTAGATTGTAGACTAAGCAGCCAAAACCGCCCCAAGACAAAACAGCAACACCCTGATACATAATGAAATTTCAGATCCAAAAGAGGGAATGCCCATGTCCCTAACGATGAACATCCACAACCCCATAAAAAAAACACACATACCACAACAGCAAAATGCAAACAAGCTGCTGCTGACATCCCCAAAAAACCTTTAAAACCGCATAAGATCGCAAGAAGCCCCATAAGACAAGCACTATACATGTTTAAAGGTGGGTTTTCGGCTCTTTCGATGTGCCGGAGACCGAGCTTACCCTCGTGCAAACGGCCTGGAGCCGTGCGGCCAAAACGGCACATGGACGCTAGGAGAGCTTTCAACAGGGTTCTTTAAGGATTGTGTAGGGTTTAGGGTATAGGGCTTAAGGGTTCCTTTGAGGATTCCTTGAAGGTTCTATAGGGTTTTTGCTTGTAGGTTTTCGAGTTGAGACGGCTTCAGGGTTTAACCCTAAACCCTAAACCCTAAACCCTAAACCGTTAAGGTTGTAAGCTTTTTGGCAGGGTTCTGGGTTTAGGGTTTGCAGCAGCGTGCGGGATACGGGGCTCAGGGTCCCTGAACCCCCAAACCCCTAAACCCCTAAACCCCTAAGCCCCTAAACCCCTAAACCCTAAACCCCAAGCCCTTAATCCTAAACCCTAAACCCCTAAACCCCTCAACCCCTAAAGCCCCTAAACCCCCCAAAACCCCCCAACCCTAAAACCCCAAACTCTAAACCGTTAGGGTTGGGGCCCTGTTGGGCCTTAGGATGGAGCCATGGGCCCCTAGTATGGGCCCTTAAGCCTGGGATCCTTATATATCTAATATGTACACGATTTGTAGCCTTTAAAGTCCCTTAAAAGGGCTAAGGGCCCATACTTCTAACCTAGGTAGTATCATTAGGGAGACCCCTTAAAGGGTACCCCTTCTGAACCCTACTTCTGGCTCTCCTAAAAGGGACCTTATTGAGAGGGTCCCCCTAATCCTAACTCCCAGGATCCTTATATATCTATAATATATGTACCCGATTTGTAGCCTTTAAAGTCCCTTAAAAGGGCTAAGGCCCCATACTTCTAACCCTAAACCCTAGACCGTCTAACCTTAGATTGGGGGAGCCCTCTGAGGACTCTTGGCCCAGAACTCCTCGCCCTTGCCGTTTCGGTTGCTGCGACTGGCGGTGGACAGGGCGGAGGAGGCACCTCTTTTTTTGGGGGGGGCTTTTCAAGGACAATGTGGGGGCCTTAAATAAGTAGAATGGCTTCGATACCAAGGGATCGGAATAGTTTTAGGGTTTAGGGGGGTCCCTGTTACAGTCCTTTGATGCTGATAGGAGTTCCGTGTATATCGCTGTATGGCTTGCTGTGAGCCAGGCGATGTCCACCAATCTCTTCATGGCTCCGGACATCTGCAGCGGAGGGATGCAGCTCTGGAACATGACATCAGGCGAGCTCATCGGCTTTGAGCCGTGATGCAGAGTTTAGGCTTCGGGTTTTATTTTTGGGGGGTCCGTAGAACTATATTCTGGCGGAAGCCCTAAACCCTAAACACAAGAGCAGTCATGCATGCAGCGATTTTGTCCACGCCTTTCGGAAATACGCCAGCAGCAACTGGACGGCGAGAAACTGGCCATCGGGGTTGCAGCATTAATGAGCTACAACATCTAAAGATACATAATCATAATTATTCCACATAAAGCCCAGAGACAGTGGCAATCATGCCACTAATGCCACTCGTAGCGCCGCAGTTGCCAGCAATATGGCGAACTCCTCACATTTTGGCGTGTCTATACAAGCCTTCAACATCGGCCCACGTGGGAAGGAAAGACAAAGCTTGCATTCAAGGAAAACCCGCAGTACTATAAACCCTAGATCCAAAAGCCCACAACCTGAACCCGTAGGAAGCCTTCTTACTATAGAGGCTTGAATAACCAGTAGACCAATGGTATACAAGCTGCCAAACCCAAGTGGGAGTTTCCGAAAATAGGGGACCCTAATATAGTACCCTAAATAGTAGGATCCTTATTATAAGGACCCCAAAATAAGGTACCCCTATTTTCGGAAACTCCCAAGTCTACTTGCACATGAGCAACCCTGAGGCCGACATCCCCGAATCCTAAAGACCTGCAGCCCCAAAACCAAAAACCCTGCAACCGTATTGGCAGTATGAGGTATAGTATGTATGTATGTATGTATGTATGTATATATATATATACATATATAGCAACAGTGAATTTGTAAAAGGCCACGCGCTCGTCTTTGACGACAAGGGCCGTTTCTACGAGTGCGACTTGAAGAGCGGCCACTTATCACCTCATCGTCACCGCGACCTGGCGACAACATTCGGGGCTTTCACGAGGTGAATAGCTTGAAAAGCTCTAAACCCTAAGCCCTTAACCCTAAATCCTAAACTGAAAGCCCTGGTAATCTCAGAAGCTTTCATAGCTAGCATAGTTTTACCCAGAGTCCAAAACCCAAGAACAGTCGGATCCATATTCAGAACCCACGGACCCACATGGGTTTCAACAGCTATTGAGTTTGGGGTTTAGTGCTTTGTCTTCACACCTCTACTTGTTGCAGAATCGTTCAACCGTTGAAGATTTCTGATGTGTTCAGGATGCCCGCCACATATGAAGTCGGGCTATATCCGGGCATAGACCTTCGGAGCCTAGGTGAGTGTGCTTGCAATTTGACACGAATCATAAGGATACTCGTACCCTAAAGCGAGCACTACCTCCCCAAACCCTAATCCCTAATGAAACCATCCTTTCCGGCTTGCAATCGCCAGTAGCTGGCAGGATACAGCAGTGCGGCTATCAACGACGCCTTCTCCTCACTTATTCAGCAACTCAACATGCGCGTGAGCTGATGACCGTTGGGCTGCATTTAGGGTTTAAGGCTTTAGGGGGTTACATAGGGTTCAGGGTTCAGGGGGGTGTAAGAAGCCTTTCGAGTTTTGAAGATCTGCATGATCAAGCCAGCAAGACGCCCTAAACCCTAAATCCTCAACCCTGCTTCCTGCTGGTTGACTTGAGCCAGTGGTTTGACAAGTAATGGTATTCCACAGGGTTCCCGAGTTGTGGCCCAGTGTGGCTAGCGGCTGATAAGACCAGATTACGGATGCCAGCAGTGCCGACTTCTCCGGGAGACCCAGTTCATGTCATCAGCTATCGTTTTCCCTGGTAGCCCCCAATATGTTTGCAGTTGAATGTGCTCTTCTATTCTAACGACTGAGACCCCCTGTGCGAACACGAAATCAGGTTCAGATGGGATTTCCCATGAATACGCGGTCATGCCTTCGACCCAGCCACTAAACTCGATAAGGGGTAAACCGTAAACCCTATACTATAAGCCCTAAACCCTAAACCCCAAACCCTAAGCCTTAAACCCCAAACCGTAAACCCGAAGCCCATGAAAGCCTTAGAACCCCGTTTGAATTCCTACAGCCAGACCCCGGGTTCGACACCCTTGGGTTCCGAAGAGAGGAAACGTGGAGCCGCCCCATGTCTCAGTGTGGGAGACCCTGAAGGACGTTTTCCATAACATGCTTTAGGGTTTGGGGTTTAAGTTTAGGGCTTTTGGTACAGGGTTTAGGGTTTAGGGCTTATAGTATAGGGTTCAGGGTTTAGGTTTTATAGTATAGGGTTTAAGGCTTGGGGTTTGGGGTTTAGGGCCTAAGTGTAGGTGCTGGCATGGGGCAATTCTGGGTTCAATGTAGAGCCCTGACTACCAGTTCGTTTGAAGGGCTGTTGTAGTCGACAGCGTATCTTATCGTAGTGTCTCTCCGTGTATATTGTTGTTTACAACCGCGGCTATGTTACTATACCTAAGTGCTAGCAACAGTACTTGTACTATTAAATATCGCGATCACGATTACGATTATGATTGCTGTTGCGGTCACCGTTGCTGTTGCTCTGACCATGGCCAAGACCATGTCCTTGACCATGGCTATGAACTATGGCTATGACCATGAACTTGCCTAGACTATCGTGTGGCTATGGCTCTCCTGCTGCTTCTACTCCGACTACTGCTACTACTGCTGGTATAATTTGCGTTGTGCTGTGGCACACGAACGCTTCTGGTGCACGAGGAGATTGGAGAACAAGCTGATTTGGCCTATGGCCTGGATCGGTTTGATATCCCTGAGACCAACGAGCGGATTTGCTCTGGTCTATCGATCGATGCTTGTCTGCGTGGCCACATCCCGGAGACAGATCAGCAGATTTGCTCGGAAAAAATCGGAGACACACTTGACATTCAAGCTGCACAGCTTCCGGGTTTAGGGTTTTAGAGTTTCGGGACTCTGTGAATGAGATTCAAGGTGGGAGTGCTCGCGGCGAGCGGCCCGGAAGTACGTGTCCGTTGCTTCCGCGCATCTTTTGGCTCTAGCTTTCAAGCATGTCTGACCCTGTCTGTCAACTCCAAGCTTTATCGACGCGATGTTTGCCGCGGGCTGAGACTTCCACTGTAGTCCCGGGGGACGTGGATGCTTCCTTCCCAGACTTGTTAGGACTTGAACCAATGTGATCTAGAGTTCAAGGGGTTTCGAAGATTTCTCTCGCCGGTGTTTAACCATTTGCAGCTTCGCAAGATCAGGGGCTGTCGAGTCATGTGGGGGCCCGTGGAACAAACACCTCCTCTTCAAATTGGGAACAGGAAACGTCAGTGCTTGCAGAGCTTCTACGACCGCTTAAGGACTGAACAGCACAACCCGATGACTCTTAACCATAAACTGTAGACACTGAATCCTAAATCCCTAAACCCTTAAGCTCTAAACCTAAACCCTAAACCCCTAAACCCCTAAACCCTGAAGCTCTAAACCTCAACCCTAAACCCGTAACCCCTACACCCTGAAGCTCTAAACCTAAATCCTAAACCCTTAACCCCTACACCCTTAAGCTCTAAACCCTTAACCCCTAACCCTTAACCCCTAAACCCTTAAGCTCTAAACCTAAACCCTAAACCCCTAAACCCCTAAACCCCTAAACCCTGAAGCTCTAAACCTCAACCCTAAACCCTTAACCCCTAAACCTAAATCCTAAACCCTTAACCCCTAAACCCTTAAGCTCTGAACCTCAACCCGACACCCGAGACTGCATACGTAGTCGTCCCCTCCTGGGCTCCCACGCTTCGGCCCTTAAGCCCGACATCTGCGATGCGCAACCGTTTACCAGCTACTGTAGGGTGCCTTAATAACTACTGTAGAATAGGCTTTTGGGGGTTCCTTATTATATTATACTATTATGATTATAGTTTTAATATACCCCCAAACCCGATTCTAAGACCAAGGCAACTACGTTACGCCAGATGCATAAGCACAATCTGGCAAGGTGATTCAGCTGCTCGTGCTAGCCGTGATTGCTCCTGCGGATGCCGCAAGGGCTGGGTTCTCGGCACAGGGCATTGGAGCAGTGTGGAGTGTTTTGGGTTGGCAGGGCTGTAGAGGATTCCAGTTTGCACCCCCACCTCCCCCAACCCCCCCCCCTTTTTCTGAACTGCACACTTTGCTGCTTTCTCCCTCCCCCTTACCCCCCGCTTTTCTGAACTTCTGAACTGCAGACCCTGCTGCTTTCTTTAAGCTCTACTACAATTAGGGTAGTAGCAAAAGCAACAACAACAACGACAAAGCCAGTGACACAACAACAACANCCCCCAACCCCCCCCCCTTTTTCTGAACTGCACACTTTGCTGCTTTCTCCCTCCCCCTTACCCCCCCGCTTTTCTGAACTTCTGAACTGCAGCAGAGGCGGCAATCAGTTGGCCGTATGAAATCTCTGATATCTCAAGCGAACCCTTCTGATCTGCCGATGTGACATCCGTTACAGGCCTAGTATAGTTGCCTTAAGAATTACCTATACTATTTTGGGGGTTCCTTATTATACTTATAGTGTAATGGGCTCCAAAACCCCATTCTAATCATTGAGACCCCTACACTATAGAACCCTACTTGGAGGCCCTTTTGACTTAGTAAGTCTACTTAGTATCCCTTAGAAACCATATTATAATCCCCCATAACCCACCTTACTAACCCTACTTACTAAGTCAAAAGGGCCTCCAANCTACTTGGAGGCCCTTTTGACTTAGTAAGTCTACTTAGTATCCCTTAGAAACCATATTATAATCCCCCATAACCCACCTTACTAACCCTACTTACTAAGTCAAAAGGGCCTCCAAGTACTATAGATCCCCTATAGACCCCTTTAAGGGAGCCCTTTTTCAGGGTTACTAAGGCTGCTACCTTCGAAGCCAAGACGTCCTGAACTCTGCTTAGCTCCACCCTTTCGCAGGTCTCGCTGCAGGCCACCGAGGCCAGGAGAAGAGCCTTTAATCTAGGGGGCCTTAAGAATTGGACGATCGGCTTCCCTTAAAGGGGTTCCTTTAAAAGGGTTCTAGAAGGGTTCTTACCAGGGTGTAATGTAGAGGCCTTAGAAATTAGAATAGGGTTCCTTTAAACGGGTTCTATAAGGGTTACTATAAGGATACTATAAGGGTTTTGTCTAGGGTCCTTAATAATTAGACAAAAGGGTTCCCTTAAAGGGCTCCTTTAAGGGATACCATAGCGGCTACTACAAGGGTGTAATGTAGGGGCTTCAATAGTTAGAATAGGGTTTTGGGGGTTGTATAATATCCCCCGAACCCTATGCTAATTATTGAGGCCCCTACATTACACCACCGAAACCACGCGTTTTTTGTGCCGGTCAGGTGCGGGCATCTGGGCCATCTGAAGCTGAAGCTGCTTTCATGGCGGCCAGGGAGGGCAATGTGTCCGCCCTCGCCGCTGCTCAGAAGGCTCAAGAGTGGTAATATAGGCGCCTAAATAATTACCTGTACTATTTTGGGGGCTCCTTATTATTTATAATCACAGTATACTGGGCCCCAAAACCCTATTGAAATCATTAAGGCCCCTACATTAGATCCATCAGTGACGGAAGTTCGGTCCCGGCCTGCGTCAGTGACTGCCCCGAGGCCGATGCCGATTCAATCATGGCTTTCAGAGACATTTTTGGTAGCACTTCGGCGCACGTGGCCGCGAAGCATGGCCACGCAGCGGTGCTGCGGTTCCTCCACGAGGCTCCGAACTCCGGAGAGGAGGGCCAAGGGGGAAGCCAATTCGGGCATTCGATGCTTTTTTTCTTTTTTGTGAGGCTGGCGTCAACCTCACAGTTTGGGATGACGAGGGCATGACGCCGGCCCATTACGCGGCTGAAAATGGGCATGTAGAGGCGCTGGAGGTGCTGGCCGAGGCCAGGGCGAGTTCGTAGGCTGAGAGGTTCCAGAGCTGCAGGCACCCGAAGGGAGGAGGGAGGGAGCGGGCGAAGTTTTAGCACCGAGGCCGGCGCCGACTTAGGCGTCAACGAGAAATGCCCCGGCGCCCGATTCTGTCAGCAAGACACGCCCTTGCATATTGCCGCCAGAAGCGGCAACGTGGAGATGCTGAAGATTATCCACAAGGCCTCCGGCTCTGACTCTCGGGGTTATATAGTACAATATACTCCCAAACCCTATTCTAATTATTCAGGCACCTCCTTTGCTGCGTGAGGCGGGCGTGAACCTGGACGCGGCTTCGCCATGGAATGGCGCGACGCCGGCCCACGAGGCGGCCGCATTCGGGCACGTGAAGTTCCTGGAGGCCTTGAAAGAGGCCTGGCCAGCTTCCCAGAGAGAATAGGGTTTGGGGTATATTATACAATAATTATTATGACGAACCCCCAAAGTAGTATAGGCAGTTATTTGGGCCCCTAAATTAGAGCTTCAGCTCAGAACAAGTTTAGGTAGGAGCCCAAAAGCAATCCGAAGAACGAAAGGCACCTAAAAAAAGGCCCTCGTTTGCCCTTCTTCGCCCGCACATATGTTCATGTGGGAGCTAAATAGTAGGATCCTTATTATAAGGACCCCAAAATAAGTTAGATGATACCTTGCGTATTTAGGTGTATGGCACCACCCAGCCCAGGGGATAATACAGGGGCCTTAATAATAGTGACCTGTAATTTTCGTATAATCTATCCCAAAACCCTATTCTAATATTAAGGCCCCTATTTCAAGGCGGGGGGGGGGACACTAAGTCTTGCAGTGCTGGGCCGAGGCCGGGGCCAATTTGGAAGCCCAATCTAAGACCATCGGGACCCCGGCGCACTATGCTGCCGGTACGAACAACGTTGACCTGCTGCGGGCACTCCACCAGGCTCGGGAGCCTCTTCAATATAGAGGCCTTAATAACTAGAATAGGGTTTTGGGGCCCATTATACCATAGATATAATAAGGAACCCCCAAAATAGTAGAGGTTAAGGCCCCTATAGTAAACCCCTCATTGCTTGGCGTTTTTGTTCCTGCGAGATGGGTGTCAACCTCAACACGAAGGGAGGCCTTGCCCTTAATACACCGGCCCACTACGCGGCCCAGCTGAACAAGGTGGAGGCATTGGACGCACTGGCCGAGGCCAGGGCTGCTGCTTCATGCAGAGTCTCTGCTTTTGCTGTGCCGTGCCCTGTGAGATGCGTGTCAACCTCGATGCCGTGGACGCTTCTGGTCACACCCCGGCTTTTGAAGCGGTCCGGAGCGGGGCGGTGAAGGCACTGGAGGTACTGGCCAAGGCCAGGGCTGCTTCATGCAGAGATTCTGTTTTTGCTGTGCCGTGCCCTGTGAGATGGGTGCCAACCTCGATGCAATGGACGGGTTGGGTAAAACGGCGGCCTTTGAAGCGGCCGGGAGCGGGAACGTGGCGGCACTGGAGGTACTGGCTCAGGCCAGGGGGGCCTCTCGACCTCGAACCTCCTCTCACCCATTGCTTGATGGCCAAGCTGTCCCCACTTCTCGCAGCTAGTCTTTCTGCATTGTGGCCTGTCTTATGGGCCCACACTCAAACGATCTTCCCTAAACCCTAAACTCCCTCATCCCTTATCCCTGAACCCTAAACCCACCTTGCAGTCCCGTGCCAGGCCGGCGCCAACCTCAGTGCGACGGACGGCCGCCATGGCACGCCGGCCCATGCGGCAGCCCGTTCCTGGGTTCTTGTTACGGGATTGGTTTAGGGTTGTTAAGGGATTCAAGTAGAATTTCAGTACCATAATCAACGAACCATATGTATTTACTATAGATCTCTTTTACGGTGTCTTAAACCTTAAACCCTATACCTTGAAGAAACCCTTATAAATCCCTATTATGGTTAACTTACATTGACTCTTCAACAAGAACTCCAGGTGCGGGGCACGCGGAGGCGCTAAAAGTGCTGGCGCAGGCCAGGGTTTGGCGGGTTTAGAGTTTCCGAAATGTAGGGGGTACCTTACTGGGTTACTATGAGCGGCCGAAGGGATTTTAGAGCAATTAGGGTTTTAGGGGGTAGGGGTTTAGGGTTTTGGGGTTTAGGGTTTTTAGAGCAATTCGGGTTTTAGGGCGTAGGGGTTTAGGGTTTAGGGTTTTGGGGTTTAGGGTTTTTAGAGCAATTAGGGTTTTAGGGCGTAGGGGTTTAGGGTTTAGGGTTTTGGGGTTTAGGGTTTTTAGCGCAATTAGGGTTTTGGGGTCTGTAGGGACTCTGAGCAATTAGGGGTTTAGGGGTTAGGGCTAGTCTAGGGGCCTAAATTCGGGTTTACAGGGCTTAGGGACTCTGAATTGAATCTTCCTTGCAATTGTATAACATGGCCCAAACCCTATTTTGACTCTTGTGGTTCGGGCCTCGATATTCGGAAATGGGTTTTTTCCTCACATGATCGCAAAGATTATTGAACATTTCAAGTAGTGGGCTCTCTTGATTTCGCACTGATGCGAGGAAGGAGCCAACCTGGAAACGGCGAACACCCGCTTTCCAACGGACCTGCTCACCCCGGCGCACCTGGCCGCCATGGAAGGCAAGGTGGACGCGCTGCGCGTCCTGATCCAGGCCGGAGGGAGGCCTGTATTATAATTATTGTGTTATATGGCATTACATTGTAGTATCTTAAAGTATAGTATAGTATGATCCAGGCCGGAGGGGGGCTCTCTTCAACCTCACATTCTCCCACTCACACCTTCACACGGGGTCCGCAGGGCCGCAGCTGTCCAGGCTGGCGTGAACCCCAATGTCGTCGACGAGTATGGAGACACGCCGGCCGACAAGGCTGCCGAAAACGGCCATGAAGAGGCTCTGAAGCTGCTTCTCAAGGTCAGGGAGGGAAGTGCATGGGGAATGCCGGGGGGGGGGGGAACCTCAGGTTTCAGGCGGGGACCTTGCATCTGTAATATACTACAACAGTATGTAATCTTATATTATGAATTTCTAGGGCCGCCGCTGGAAGGCTTCATGAAGGTCAGAACCAGGTCTGGAACCTACACGCCATATCACCATCCCAACCGCCGTGAGATCCCTAAACCCCAAAGGAGAACAATCATGCCGGAGGGGAGGGTTCTTGGAGGTTCGTGGGTAGTTATAAGTGGGGTTATAAGTCCCCTAATATGCGTTGTAATCATAATCACCCTACTTATGACTCCACTTACCTAAACCCCATACCCCCACTTAGAACTAACCCGTGAGCCTCTTTATGACCCCACTTATAAGTACGCATGAAGCGCCTAGTTGGGGTCCTTTCAGTACCGCCAGTCCCTGCCAGGCCGGGGGCAAACGGAAAGCCTGAGGCCGGATAAAGCCACCGTTACTCCCCGGTGCTTAGTAGGGAATGGGGGAATGGATCTCCCTATAGTAGTCCCTAGAAAATCCCCACGGATCCCCAAGAATCCCATTCCCCACAAAGCACCAGACAGGTTACGGCTCACTGGATGTATTCGATAAGAAAAGCAAGGAGAAGACTGGTAGACTACGAGTAGCAATACTAATAGTTAGAGTAATAGGAATAGAGTAATAGAGTAATAATGGAGCAATAGAGTAATAGAGTAATAGAGTAGTGGTGATATAGTGATCTAGTGATGTAGTAATATAGAAATGTATAGTAAAACAGTAATATAGCAACGTAGTACTATAGTAATATATTAAGTAGAAACCCTACAGCCCCAGAGACCCAAAGCCCCAGAAGCTACGCAGCTGGTGTAGGCTGAGCCCACCCTGCCATCCCAAAAAAGCGTTCACCCACATCCTGCCCCAGGCCTGAAGCTGCTACTCCCCCGGACCATCCAGCCCAAAACAAACAGCACAAAGCAGATCACTGAACGGCAGGCAGAGAATCCTACAAGGTTTAGGGCTTGGACGGTAGATGCTTTCACTCCGGAGCAAGCGACTTGAAAATAGCACTGTTCCCTAAACCTTACACCCTAAACCTACACCTTACACCCTAAACCTTAAACCCTAAACTCTAAACCCTGTTCAATCTTCGGGGCTAGCACGTGATGACCCCCGAACCTTCATGTTTCTTAGGGATTTCGTTTATGTTTACTGGAAGGAAAATCATTTTGATGATGGTTCTGAGGGCTTTGTGAAAATCTTGAGCGACAAATCATTCTAAATTAGAACTCCCTTTAAGCTTCAACTCAAGATTCCAGGCTACAAATCCTAAACGACACAATTGTCTTGAACTCTCAAACACAACAAAACACCGGCAAGTTAATTCCCAGCACACATGGCAAAGAGCCCGTAACCCGAAACACTAAACCCAATTTTGCAGAACCCTGCACTAATGAGGCCCTAAACACCCAGCCCCATGAAAAGTTTAAGAACATCAGTTCGGCCCTTGCGTGTCGCTCGTGGCGGTAGGACTCGGACTATTCCGTTCTTCAGGTAGAACCGTTTTTAGCCCTCCGAAACCCTTCTGGGACCGGCTCCCGCTTTAAGCGCCGAGACCAGATGATATCTCCGCGGGGGAATCGAAAAAGGCCGAGAGTTGCTCGGGGAGCGAGGCCTTGAAGATCTCATGCCCACCCCTAACCCCAAAGCCCTAAACCCTAAACCCTAAACCTGTCTGGAGCTTTGTGGGGAATGGGGGAATGGATTATGGGGACTACTATTGGCAATTCTTGGGGATTCTTGGGGATTATAGTAGTCGGAAATTCAGAAGAAAACCCGGCCAGAGAGCCCTAAAACCCCCAAACCCCCGGAATCCTAAACCCTAAAGCCTCTTTGTCATATAAATGTAGGTGGCTGTCAAAATTATGGTCCCTTTTTGGGTCCTTAATATAGTACGGCACCTATTATTTAGGGTACCCAAAAAGGGACCATAATTTTGACAACTACCCATATGTATTACCCATATGTATGTACACCTTAATTCATTCGTTGGAACATGGAAATTTCGAGAGATTGCAACGAAGGAATCGCCATATTCCAACGAAGCCGGGGCCTTCGTTGGAATCTGGCGATTTCTTCTGGAATTTGTCAATTTCGCCAACGAAGAATCGCCATCCAGCGAAGGGCCCGCATTCGATGAAGGCCGGGCATTTCGTTGAAATTGCAGAAAAATGGACCTTGAGGGATTCGACTGTGCTGACAACAGGATGCTCTTGCATAATCGTCTGTATAGCTTCGAAACACCTTGGTCTCGTTTCCAGATTTTTCGAAGATCAAACGCAGAATCATACATTATACTGGCACACGCTTTCTTCTTTAGCTCTACACTCTTGCGGAATCGCAAACCCGACTAATATACCTCAAACCCTGCCCTGGGCCCAACCCAAAATGTTTGTAATGTAGGAACCTGATTAAGAAACCTTAGGCCTTTATTAGGGTTCTTAATATAAATCCTACTATTTTGGGATTATAGACCCAGGGTTTCTTAATCAGGTTCCTACATTAGGGTTGAAGGTTTAGGTTTGGGTTGAGGGACGCATTTCGAAGTCACGACATGCGCCGCGGGTATGGCGTTGCCATCCGTCGAACAACTCTCGGCCGCGGGTGACGATGTGCCTGCTCCTCAACGCTTTCCAAACCTTGTGCCCTAGAGCCCTAGCTCCTAAACATCCTAGAGCCCTAAACCTGAAACTCCAAGCCAGCTTTCTCTAGCAACTCACAGTGTTTTGCATTCCAATCATGGGTGCCCGAGACTCCCAGAAACTCCAAAATCCCTCAAGTCAGTCGCAGCGCCATTTAGGGTTTAGGGGCGAAGAATTACGAATGGTCTTCCTAACTAGAGCTCATAACTGTTTGTTGCTGACAACTATGCTGTAATCTACCCGATATGTCCCAGATTCTCCCGGAACTGTCGCATTTAGCCCGGAGTTAGAGACCCCCAGGGATGCTCCTGACTCTTGAAGCTCTCGTTATTCGATGGTGACATAATATGGAAGCCTGGAATATTAGTGCTGCATTCTTTAGGGCTTCTGATTATTATTACTATTAGTGTTGCCATTAGTTTCAGTACTACTGTTACTGTTCCATTATCATCATAATTATATATGTTTAAGGTGATTGCTATGTTTATGATTGTGAAATCACTATTATTGCTATTACTGTTACAACTAGCATTACTATCATTTCCGTCATTACTACTACTGCCACGCCGCTGTTATTACTATGTTCTTGTTATTGCTAATAGTAGTGCTTGAATAGTTTGCTCTAGTATCCCCGTCTAGCCGCCAGAAAGTATGCTATACCATGTCCCGAAGCCTTATTCTATTTATTATGGCCCCTGACGTTAAATGACACAACCTTGCAAAACAGCACAAAACCCCATAACGGCCTTGTTTTCGTGATGAAGGTAAAGCCCAACTCCTGGATCTATCCTTCACTTCCCAAATGAACTGAGAGTGTGTTTTGCTGGTACCTTCGAAAGTTTTGTGTTGTGGTGTGATACGGGAGTTTCCATTGGGGTACCTTATTTTGTGGTCCTTATAATAAGGATCCTACTATTTAGTGTACTATATTAGGGTCACCTATTTTCAGAAACTCCCATATAGTATGGTTTCCATAACAGTCTTGTACACGGTTCATTGTGGTGTTTTTTCGAATGTTCTTGTATCAGGAGAGACCTAAGCCCTTAACCCAATGCCGCACCCTAAACCCTAAACCCAAACCCTAAACCCTAAACCCTAAACTCAAGGCATAGGCCTTAAGCCCCTCGACCTCGATGGCGCCTAAACCCCAAGCCCTTCACCCTGGAGGTGGTTGGCCATTTGGGCCCCCTCCAGAAAGGGATCTCCCAACCCCTCCGCCTGCCTGTCCCTCCCTGCCCTACCCCTTGCCCGGCTTGCTGCATCAAAACGGTTGAAGAAATAAAGAGAAGCCTGGAATGGAATGAGTTTAGGTGCTAAACCCTAAATGGAATAGGTTTGGGTGGTCTGGCCGCCTTAGACGGCGTGGGGTGGGAGAGTTACAAGAAAGAGCCATCCACAATCAGGCTCCAACGGCCAATCGTCAAAAGACGACGCACTCGAAATTACACTGTCGCAAGATACTGCCGCTTATGCGCCACTCTACGGCAAACCCTAAACCCTAAACCCAAACCCGAAACCCTGAGCCTGGGATCCTTCTGAAAGGGGGAACCTATGCCTAAGTGCGTCCCTGTAGGGGTTCCGGCAGGGGTACTTTTTTGGATTCCTATAAGGCAAGGGTTCTTGCAAGTTCCTTCAAGAATTCCTACAAGCATTCCCGTAAGAGATGTTAGGAGACACCTGAGCAGTGCACCCCTTTTCTTGGAGGGCATTCATATGAGGATTTGTATTGCAGTGGCCTGCGTTGCATGCAAAACCTTTAAACCTTCATAAACACCCGCAAGAAGCCCTGCAACAAACCCGAACAGCCATATGAGCCCTTTCGTCTTGAATGGCTACCCGGCGGATCTAGGGAAAAGCACCGTATTGGTTTGCAACCAAACCTAATCCCCGAAACACCAAACCGTAAACCCCTACGGTTTTTTGGCAAACCATGCTAGCTTGTTTTGGTTACCATAATCCCCAAGAAGCCGCTTACATTATACTTTTTTCAAGTGTGCCAGTAAAGTCGGGTTCGAAGACCAGGTTCGCTTCACTTGCGGCATTGGGTTTGGCAGAGGCAGCGTCGAAGACGCGCTTGGTAGAGCTGGCTGGGCGCTATTCGGTGGGGGTTTTAGTGTAAATTTACTCCCTTACAGTCCCTGCATATTTATACGTTACTATAATGCACCCCAACCCCATCGCAATCACTCAGGCCCTTGCATTAGGGTGCTACGGTTCAGGGCAGCGGAGGACTTAGGCTCTGTAAGGGTTCTTTACAGGTTGCATAGGGTTTCTTTGGAGATCTACAAGGGGTTCCAGCGATCTCTGTGTGCGGGTCCTGCTAAGGGCTTTGCCGTACTTTGCTATGGATCCAGCAAAAGACTCTGCCATAATGTACAGGTCTGAACACCTAGTAGCAGCAGACGAAACCATCATGACGGATGCATGATATAGGATCCTAAGTGATTACCAATACTATCTTGGGGTTCCTCATTATAGGTATAATTAGTATAGTATACCCCAGACCCCTGCTCTGTAGAGAACTGCCCAAGTCGCATTCATTCGCTTCGTGTCGGTGGCATAAGCGTTAGAGTTTGGGGTTTCGAGTTCACGGTTTGGGGCCAGGGCCAGGATGTAACATAGCTGCATGAAAGTTTGGACCTGTTACGACTTGTAAGATCCTGCTGAAATAGTAACTAGTATACCGCTGACGAACACCCTTGTCTACCTTACCAAGTCGTTAGTGTTAGATATTCCCACAAAGCCATATCAAAAGTTTACAATGCCCATGAAAGACCTGAAGCTATCTCGGCCTCCATATTAGAGTCTAGTTTCCGTCTAGTATGGCAGAACCCGTACAGTGGTGGGCTTTGGGGGTTCCTTTAAGGGTTTATAGGGTTCCTTTAAGGGTTCCTTTAAGGGAACCCTTTGTTTAGGGTGTAGGGGTCCTATAAAGAGGTTCTACAGTGGTGTAGGGATCCTTCATAACGGGGCTCAGTGCTCCTGAAAGGTTGCAAACGGGAAGAGGCGATCCATAAGACCCAAATATGGGAGTTTCCGAACATTAGGGTACCTTGTTTTGGGGTCCTTATGGCAAGGATCCTACTATTTAGGGTACTATATTAGGGTCCCATATTTTCGGAAACTCCCATATGGATCATAGGTATAGAGCTAGCTTTTGGGTCTGCAAGTCAAGAGCACCCAGCAGGGGCCCACTTGTGTCACGTCAGTGTTCGGTGTCTCCACGGCCCCGCAAGGCCGTGTTCTTTGCCGTTTTTGCACAGTCCTCAGACAGGCTGAAACCCAGGGACTCCAATGTCCCTTAATTAAGGAATATGCCTTAAAAAATCAGATGAGGGATCCTGCTATAATTTAAGGTATTTCCCCTAATTAAGGGATATTGGAGTCTCTGGAAAATGAAAAGATCTTGCAGAGGAGCCCGAAGCCTTTTGCATCGAAGCCTGAACTGAACCACTTGGCTACAATCAGGCATCTTTACCCTGCCTCTTAGACATCAAAATACTACCGCAAGTATGAGACGTGTCAATGGTGTCATCGGTGTCGTACGGCTCATAAGATCTCTTGTTTCTACGTCAGTACCATAGTCATAAGGGGTATCAGCTGTCTGAGGTTATCATGACAGTCAAGACTTTCAGTGCTGGCAGAGTGAGCTGGATTAGAGTTGCCGGGGCCATGGCCGTCATCATCATCCTCACCACCATCATCATCATCCCCGTTACTTGCATCGCATTGTTCTTCATCACGGTTTCCAATATTTCCCCGACCCGGCTCCGGCCTTCGTAGTTGTGCAAAGGGCCATGGCGACTCCTTGTCTTCTGGATGATCGCTATCAACATCACAAGTGTGCTGAACAAGTTCACTTCCTTTGCTCTGTTGGAACACTTTCTTAGAACCCCCCTGAAACACTTTATAACTGTAGGGAACCTGTGTGAACCTCTTATAGAACCCTTTATAGAGCCCTCAGGCGGCGCTGTGTGGCCCCGCACCTCCAAGCGACGGCCTCGTCTCAAGAAGTTCGCTTCCTTTCGGGTGTTAGGTTCCGAAACCCAGGCGTTCTCTTGGTTCTGCAGGGGTTCTACAAGCAATGTATACTATGATAGGGTTCAGGGTTTAGGGTTTTGGGCTCTAGGGTTGCAGCTCTTTTGGGCCGAGAGCTTTGAGCTTGGATCCCTTCGCCAGGTGTCCTCGACAGCTTAGCGTATGCAATATATCCGGGGAGTTTGTCTTGTAGAGAGTTCCTGGGTTCATCGAGAGACCCCATGAACAACTCAACATAGAGGTCTGGAACTCAGTAGTGACATGCTCTTATAGTCCCCATGAGTATTCGCATTATACTGTACACCAGAGCCTTGTTCTAACTATAAGGCCCTGGTCTTATTCGTTGGCTGTGAGTGATCAATTGCAGAGGCTCTCGCTGTGACTAAATCTCGTAGCAAGGCCCAGTAGTCCCGTTTAACTACGCATAAGCCTCCGAGAATCGGAAGCCCCGTGGAGTCTTTTCAGACGCCATAAGACTCCCTTGGAACACCCTATAAAGACATCTAACCTAACCAGCATAGAACTTATGAAGCCCTGTAAATCCGTACGAAGCCTTGGGGAAATTTTAAGTTACCCTAAACCCTAAACCCGAACCCTAAGGCCCTAAACCCTAAACCCGAAACCCTAACCCCTAAGCCTGCAGGTTTGCAACTCTTCGGGCTGCTGAGTGGAGATGCCGTCCGACGCGTTGGGCACCCGGACGGGTCCAACTTCAGGGGGGTGTTTTATATCGGATTCTGCAGAAAAACGGTGGTGCCGATGTTGAGAGGTGCCATAAGTCATCAAGATTTTAACAAGGGCTTAGAGCTGGTTTGCATCAGTTAGAAGTGGGGTTATAAGCCCCTTAATATGGGTTATGATTATAGTTACCCTGCTTATAACCCCATTTATACCTACCCCTGAACCTCCAAGTAGGGTTCAAGTAAGCCCTTATGGGCGGCCGGAGTGGCAAGTGGTTTTTGGGCTCTTCTGAGGGCTTGCTACAGGGTTTGGAGACAGTCACAAGAATATTGCTGAGCAAAAAAAATTACATTTGGGGCTTATTATAGAGATAGCAGTAGCGCAACCCAAGTCGTACATCGCAAGCCCAAGAAGCCAGAACCCGCTGGGCCCAGCATCAAAACGCTCTAATTAGTTCAAGAAGAGTCATAGCGATCATCTTGATCATACTGGTTGTTGTTATCGCATGCCTGCACCTCACCAGCCGACGCATTTGGTTCTCCATCTCCATGTCTGCCTCCCCCCCGCTCCCTCTTCCTCTCCGTCTCTCTCTCCCTCTCTCCCTCCCTCCCTCCCTCCCGCCCTCCCTCTCTCCCTCTCTCCCTCTCTCCCTCTGTCTATGCAGTGCTCTGCACTGACTCTCTCCTCCGTTGCTTTTTGGCTGCCCCTTGGTCGACGTCTTTGCCTTTCGCCCCAAGCCCGAGGCGTTGAAACAGACGCAGGCGTCGACATCTCAGTTGGTGGAGTGGCTGTTGAGCGCACGAAAGCCGAAATCCGACGGCCAGGCTTTGAAGGCACAGAGGGCTGCAGTAGAAGCCAGAAAGTTGGAACATCATTATCCTCATGCCCTTAAGGTAAAGTATAAGGGATCCTAGCACTAATCCTCCTAAAGCCATGTTGCAACTTTCTGGCTTCTACTGTAGAGAGAGTCGAGAGCGCTGAGAGCTGAGAGAGAATAGAGGGAAGAGAGGCAACGCAGATACGAAGTGTTGGATCCAGCTGGCAAACCTTATGCCCAAACCCCCCTACCAAACTGTCCGCTGTCGAAGGTCCACGGAGGACCAGAGGCTCCTTGCTGCGAAGTTCAGGAGTAGCTGAGTAGCTCATTTTGTCGGCTTGTGCTTCGCAGTTGGGTCTTTCGACGCCCTAAAGCCCTGTTCTCTGAACCCTGGCCGGGCCCAAACCACGAATCGAAATAGTCAGACCCGAACCGTAAGCCCTAAATCTCAAGCTCTTCAGCTTCCCCCTGTTGTAGATTCAGGGCCTTCAAGTTCATGGCTTCGCATTGCCGGTGCGAATTCAGGCAGGTCTTTAGGTAAGTATGCGTAGGTACCTGAGCTATTTTACATATCGTTTTATTTGGTTTAATTTGGTTTAATTTGAAGAGGATACTGTATCACGGCGCCAAGCCTAAACCCCATGCCCTTAATCCACCTTAAAAAACTTGTCCAACAACTCCCGTGGCGAAAGCCTTTACAACCCAAGTCAAATACAACACGAGTGCGGTTCTACTTACACCGTACAGAACCCTGACCCTAAGCCCTAAATCCTAAACCCCAAACCCCCAAGCTCTGGTTTTTTCAGGCGCCTGGCCCTACTCTGGCGGAGCGCGCGGCTGCGCCAGGGTTTGCCGGACGAGGAGCATAAAAGGTGACTTGTTGTTGGTGGTTAAGGGTTTAGCGTTTAGGGAGTTTAGGGCTTCTAGAGCTTGTTCAATGGTCAGGGTTGTTTAAAGACAGGCTTTTGAATGGAGTTTCTGAAGCGTTCTTCCGATTGTTTGGTTTAGCGGGTTGAGGGGTGTAGCAGGCATCATCCCGACATAGCGCCCGGCAGAGCTTTGCGTCAGTTAGGCTTTGAGTTGAAGCAGCCTCCGCTTCTTCGGCGATGGGCCTGTTGTACTGTAACCACTTCATGAACATCTTGAAAGGCTGCTGTTTCTTGTCGAATGCTTTTTTGCACCATCCGTGCGGCACATAGTCAGCGAAGCCTAGACATGCTTCATAGACAGAAAGAAGAAACAACCACAGAAAGAAAGATAGAATACATGAAAAATAGATGACGTGAGTTTTAGTGGGTGCAGGGCCGTAGAGCTTTTAGTTTCTAATTTCTAAGTTATCAGCTGGTGAAAAGGAGGGATTATTACTAGCAGTCAGGTTGTGTTTCTTGTTTTTCTCTAGAAGAGTTTCTGCGAGGGTTTCTAGAAGCATTAATTTAGTTTCGAACGATTTTTGAGAACGGTTGCTCTAGTTGTTAAAGGTTTGTATAGGGGTTGTATAAGGTTTTCTAAGGACAGAGGCGAGTGACTAAGGGTTCCGGCCATTGGGGCTTAACTACTGTAGGGTTCAGAGTGTTCGGTTTTAGGATTGAGGATGTTGGGGTTCAGGCTTTGGGGTTTAAGGTCTAAGGGCCTGGAGGCCTAAACCAAAAGGCAAGAGGTAAAGCCCCAAGCTCAGAAGCCGGAATCCTGAAAAGCCCCAAAGCCCGAAACCCCAAAACCGACACGACCCTCACGCAAAGCCCCCGACAACCTTCTTGAACCCTTCCAATGCCTCTACAACACCCCTCTATGAATCCCAACCCTACGAAGCCTGAAGCCCCTGAAGCCCGAATTAACACAGGACCTGGGCGTTCCAAGCGCACCCAAAGTTGCGGATGACGGAAGGTTTCTTCGAGAGGGAGAGTTTCAGCTGCAGAACCCTAGGTCCTAGGTGCCCAAGTACTTAATAGTCATACAGTCTCCCAAATCTTAACCTGCAAAAGGACTGCCCTGAACCTCATTACCTAATTCCTGGGTCCTTTGGACCCTTAGGCAAAGAGCCCATCGCACCTATTTCAACGTGGTCTCTTGGCTTCCGGGTTTCGGGATCTAGGGCATTGAAGCTAAATCCGTGGGGCCAGATATGCACGTGCGTGTGCTAAGGGACTGGGACTTTACAGCAGGGCTGAAGACGGTTTGCAAGGGTTCTGATGTCGGAACCTGATTAAGAAACCTGGGGCCTTTGTTAGGGTTCCTTATATGAATCCTACTATTTTGGGGTTATAGGCCCAGGGTTTCTTAATCAGGTTCCTACATTATTATAGCACCCTTATAGATCCCTCATAGTAACCCTTATAGACCCCTTTAAAGGAACCCTAGAATAACGGCCCAGGGTTTCTTAATCAGGTTCCTACATTAAACCCTACCCTATGATAGAACCCTAGAGTACACTGAAAGGGAACCCAATTATAGTACCATTTAAAGGGACCAAGGGTACCCAATCATAGTGCCCTACATTACCAAGTTTTTGCAAAGGTTCGGGACCTCTGACTTGAGGATCCCACTGTAAACTAGACAGGGATCTTAGGGTTTTGGGGGTTTAGGGTTTAGGGTTTTAGGGTTTTAGGGTTCAGGGTTTAGGGTTTTAGGGTTTAGGGTTTAGGGTTTTAGGGTTTAGGGTTTAGGATTTTAGGGTTTAGGGTTTAGGGTTTAGATATGATTTAGGATGCATGCCAGGCTCTGTTGCGTTCTGCGAGTCCCAAGAAGCGACAGAACTCCTGCAGTAGGGATAGCTTGTAGGGATAGCTTGTAGGATTCCGTATCCGGTCTGTAGCACGAGGTAAAAGTTGCTCACTCACAGCCCGGAAGCACAGATAAACTCTAAACAGGCCCTAAGCCTTAAACCCTTCCCTTCCTGGTACCCTTTTGGAAGATTTGTAGAAGCCTGTAATAATTTCCAAGCCCCCGAGCCTAAACCCTAAACCCTACAACCCTAAGCCCCAAAATCTCCTCAAACCGCAAAACCCCCAAATCCTAAAACCCTATAAAGCCCGTAAAACCCTGAAACCCCAAAATACTCTACTCGCACCCCTCCCACTCCCAGCGGGTCCGAAGTCCCGTGGGAGTCGAACATCACCGCCACGGTCAGATTCCTGGCCGGTCCGCTGGTGGTGGCTCCTTCCTCCAAAAAGGAGGCCGGGTTTAGGGTATTCAGGGAATTTGGGTTTCGTAGGGTGTTTGGGCTATTGAGGGTGCTCTGAGTATTTAGGGTTTAGGGTTTGGAGTTCGGGAGGGGTGGGTATGGCTCAAGGACGGGGCGTTCAGGATTGGCATCGGGCTTGTCTTGATTTGGCCGTATTATATATAATTCGAGTGTATAACCTACCCCAAAACACTGTTCTAATAATCAAGGCCGCTACATCTTGGAGCCCGTTTAGTATCCCTTATAGTAGCCCTTATAGACCCGTTTAAAGGAACCTATTCTAAAAAATACGGCCCCTCCATTGCACGTTTGAGAGTCGTTTGGGGATTCGCCTGGTCAGGATTCGGGCTTCGGGATTCGGAAGGTTTTAGGGTTTGGGGGTTAGGGGTTTAGGGTTTAGGGTGTAGGGGGCTGAGGTGTGCTCTCTATGTTATGGCTTCTGGGAATGGAATGTCTGTTGCGTTCGTCGCGTCTCTTGAACTTTTTTGTGCTTACGTAGACCCCCCCAACTACCCTCTATCACGCCCCAAGTACTCTCTGTTAGGGGCCGAAAAGGGCTTGATTATTAGGGTTTTGGTGCGCTGGCAACTTCAGGCGTAAATAAGGGCTCCGGGCTGGCTCGAGCGTCATAGAGCCATCGAGTTTGGGACTTAGGACTTAAGGGCTCAGTGCTTTGGGTAGAAATCGTATATGGCTCAAGGCCGAATATGGGTTTTGTGTTTCGGTGTTGAGGATTGTAGGTTCGCATGTAAACAAAACCTTGTAGCTTTGAATCGGGGTGTCGGCATTCGGACGGCACGTGCGGGACGTCCTAGACCTCTTCCGGAACCCAAATCCCTAACCGCGATGCTCCTAAACCTTAAACATCCTTCGGATGCTGTGATCGGACCTCCTAGCTGTCGGTGCTCCTGGGCTTCAATAGATGAGCCTCTACTGCCCTGAAGGGTTTTCCCGCGGCAAACCCTGAACTCCAGTGACCCTGCTTGCCTTTTAGGAGTGGAACAGCGCAGGACTCTTCGACTGAGGCCTCAACAACTCCTAAACCCCAAAACCCTAAGCCCTAAACTAAACCCCAAAGGGCATTGCATTTAAAAAAAACTAAGCCCCAAACCAAACAGTCATGAATACCAAGTAGGGTTTGGGGTGTAGGGTATCCCAAGCCCCTACACACCATAACCGGGCGAAAAACGAATTTGCTCAACCGCCTAAAGGAAAGGCCCATCCGGCGCCCTGCCGCAGAGCTACTCCAGGCTGTTCGAGAGTTGTGGCTTCCTTATGTTGTTTGTTGTCAGAATGGATGAACCCAAACCCCTAAACCCCAAATCCTAAAACCCGAACTTGAGCTCATGTTCTAGCAACTCGAATTAGGGGTGGAGGATTTGGAAGCTACGAAGCTCTGTCAATGTTTGATGGTTCAGGGTTGAGGGTATGGGGTTTCGCTTCAGCAGTAGGCTTGTTGCTCGGGTTCGAGGAGGGATGTCCCGTATCTTCGACAGCCTGGAGAGTTTGTGACGACTTCGTGGTTGAGGGTGCTAGAGGGCTTTTCGGGCCTGGGAATTTGAGGATGACTGCGAGCCTCGACCTTCAAACTAGGGCTTAGGGTTGAGGCTACTTTTCGACCTCTGCACAACCACTCCTTGGACTGAACTTGTTCACTGGGTCCAGTCTAATTATGCGCTCTAATCCAATATATAGAGGTCTGAATGTGCAGTAATAGTCTTCCTCCAAGTTCCTTAGCAGAGTTATGGTAGACACTCCAACATCCTAGTTATTTCGAGCCCCCATATCACACACTAGGACATTCACCCATCCGGTTCGGGAAGGTTCTCACAGGGCCTTGTACAGCCGCACAAAGATCCACCCAATAAGATCATAAGCAACCCCATAAGAACGCCATGTCAACCTCTTCAACCCTACATATAGAGCGCCGAAATCCTTTTCGAAGGCCTTGGAGGGAGACAAGCCGCCGCAGCCTTGGGGTTATGCTTCAAGGTGCACGGTTCACGGTTTTCAGGGAAGGGTTTCAGTTTTTTTAGGGTTTAGGATTTTGCCGTTTGGAAGTTCAGGGTTTAGGAAACTACGGTTTACGGAATAGGGTTGGCGTTATGCTATAGGCTTGCGGGTTTAGCGTGAGGGTGTCGCGTCGGTTCAGCTTTTGATTTTTTATGGAGGGTTTCGAAGGGGTTTTGCCAGGATTTTGAAGTTTAGGGCTTTCATGGGTGCGGTTCAGTGTTTCCTTTATAGTAGAAGCCGGACAGTTGGAACATCATGTTCCTCATGCCATTCAGGTGAAGTATAGGGGATCCCAGCACTAATCATCCTAAATCCATGTTCCAACTTTCTGGGATTCACTATTATCACCCTACCTAAGCCCTAAACCCTAAACCCTAATAGCCCTAAATCCATGATCCAACTTTCTGGGAGTCACTTTTTTGGGTTCAGTATTCTCGAATATGCGGGACTTTGCGGTTCCAGGGTTTCGTATTTAAAATTTGGCGTTGAGCGTTTGGGGTTTCAGGCTTGTGTTGAAATCGCTGTTCTGAAGTTTAGAGTTTCAGGCTTTTAGCGCATTCATATTAATTACGGTGAGGGTGCGGTGTGGGAGTTTAGCGTCTAGGGTATTGGGGTTGAAGGTTGGGGCTCTCCATTCCAAGTCTTAGTCTAATATCTGGCGTGTTTGCTCGTGGGACCCGCAGAGTTAGGTGTTTTAGCTTATTGTATCTTGTGCTTTCTTTTCCTTCCATAATTTTCACATGCGCAGCGAAGAACCACAAGCAAATAGTCATGCGATAACCGAGAAACTGTGCTTTGATGAATATGCAGATGCTTCAGAGCTTGATCGTGTGTAAACACTGGACATGAACACCCATGGACAAACAATCGTTCCTCTGCTGCTTCCCATCCGCCTAAACATACGTGCCACCCGACTGCATCAGGACCATGGTTATCAAAAGGCTAAGTTTTACTACTTGCGTCTCGGCCATCATTCCCACCGCCNCCACCACCACAACCACCACCACCACCACCACCACCACAATCATCTTCATGTTCATCGTGTTCTCCACATCATGTATCATCTCATCATCGCGATCATCTTAGCCATACCCGCAACAGTGATGATCGTCGCGGTGGTAGCATCAGCAGTAGCAGTAGCCATAGAAGGCGCCGCAGCAGGAGCGGCAGCAGTAATGCGAATATGTATATCACCAACGGTTCTACAATATACATATTCATAATAGTAGCAGTAACCACACCTCAACTCTGAACCCTAAACCATCATCATCATCATCAGTACCACCATGCTTGTGGAATTCATGTGTAGCCCTTTCCTTATGATGCGAGGTTGATCGTGAAAGGCCGGTGGCCCAGCCGAAATTCCGCTCTTGCCGCAGAGGGCTTGAGTTTAGGGTCTAGGGTCTGGGGTCCAGGGTGGAGGGTCTCGGGTCTAGGGTCAGTCGGAGTTGCGGATGTTGCGAAATGAGCTTTTTGTGGGAGCTCTACCACTACCAGGAATCTACGAAACGTATCTCTTGAAGAAGTAACAATGGACCCGTCGACGTCCGCATAAGCTACTACATGTGAGCCAAGCCCCTATTCTCATCATTACGGCCCCGTTACTAAACCCTCATAAGAGCTTTCAATCAAGCCTCAAAGGAGACCCTTGTCTAATCAAGGCCCCTGTATTGTTAGCTTCGCTTCCAAAGCCCGGCTTTGTCGAAAACGGCGGCTTACGCGACATCCCCTGGACCTCACAAGCGTCAGCCCCTATAAACCCCGTAAGCCCTATAAGCCCTACAAGCCCTACAAACGCTAAAGCCTAAACTCCTAACCCCCTGAGCCCAAAAATACAAAAACCCTAAGCCAGCAAGACGCACAGCCTTGAAGGCCCCTAGACCCTAAACCCTAAACCCCAAACCCGGTAACCCTAAACCCTAAACCCAAATCGTAGCCCCTCTAAGCCCGAAAGCAAAAGCGGGTAGCGCCTTAGAGGGACAACCTGGAAAGGAACCCTTAACGGGAACCCTGAAAGGTTTTGGGTCTAGGTTGAGGCACATGACAACAGAAGGACGGAAGAGTTTTTGATTTCAGAAGAGGCCCCTAAACCCTAAACCCTAAACCCTAAACCCTAAACTCCTAAACTCCTAAACCCTAAACCCTAAACCCTAAACCCTAAACCCTAAACTCCTAAACTCCTAAACCCTAAACCCTGAGCTCTACCAATCCCCAGCCCGAGGTGCCAGCTACACCCACGGCTTGTGCCTCAGCCTTGCCCTGCCCGGGGATCTGCTTAGGGCCGGAATACCTAGAAATGTAGTAGAATAATATAGCATAACATGATATATAGTGTGTATATACAACATATATATATAACAATATAACATTGTCTGATAAAGTAGATAACGTATTCCTGCCCCAGCTGAGCTGACAGACTGCATTGGGCCGATTTGGAGCCTTCTTGTCACTTGAAGCTCCCACATGAACAACCGTTTGTGTTCAACCACTCCGGGCGAACGCTACAGACCGCTCTACAGTAGCTCTTTCGAGTTTACTCTCTCCCTTTCTCTCGCTCTCACTCGCTCTCTGTTTTTGTTTTTGCTCCCTCTGTCTACATGCTTATATTTATATACATAGAGGGAGAGAGAGAGAGAGAGAGAGACAGAGAGAGAGAGACAGAGAGAGAGAGAGAGCGGGAGAGAGAGTGGGATGTTTGTGTGTACATATGTCCCTTTCTCTCTGTTTTTTTTTTGTTCTCTCTCTCTCTCTCTGTAGAAATATAAATTAAATACCATTACATAATTAAATAAGTAAGTAGTTATATATATATATATAAGTATGTATGTATGTATGTATGTATGCATGCATGCATGCTTTCTCTCTCCCGCTCTCTGTCGACATATGTATGCATGCACAACACCTGCATCATGCATCCATCCGTCCATCCAGTCATCCATGCATCCCTCTATCCATCCATCACCTCACCATCACAGCTACTCACAGCCGCCACCACGTCGCGAAGCCATCTGTTGCAAGCCCCAAAAGCAACGCCTTTGAAGCCACATTTGTCTTGGATTCTGCGAGAAACTTTAAACTCGAAGCTCTAAACCGTACAGTGGCAAGCCCCATGCCTTGATCTCGACGACCTGAAACCAAACCCCCTAAAGCCTAAATCTTAAATCCTGAAACCAAACTCCCGGGTGAAAGGCGGATGACGAGACAAAAGGGAGTTTCCGATAAAATTAGGGGTACCTTATTTCGGAGTCCTTATAGTAAGGATCCTACTATCTGGGGTGCTATATTAGGGTCCCCTATTTTCGGAAACTCCCAAAAGACGGCGATCGTGGCCTCCACACACAGGGTCCGTCGCCACACGACCTACCAGTATCCCCTGATCAAGGAATACACTTTAAATCATATGAGAGATCCTTTTATAGTTTCAGGTATATTCCTTAGTTAAGGGATTTTCGAAGATCTAGGTACATGTCATCCCTGGTGCTAGCAAACTGAGGTGGCAGACGCCTGCCATGAACAACGGATAGTACAAGAAAGACTGAAGACACAGTCGAAACCCCAAGGCTCACACCGTAAACGTTCAACCCAAAGACCCGAGAGTTAAGATTTCGACTTGAGGCCTGTTCCCTAAAATCTCTCCCCTAGTAGTAGAGTAGGTAACCTTTAACCTTTTGGGGTAGTACAATCCCTATATAATGCTTGTATGATGAAAAAGGTTAACCTTTGGCTCCCCATGATATCCGACAAGTAGGCTTAGGGTTTAGGAAGCACAGTGAACACTGAACACCCCTAGCAGCAGAAGCACGGAGAAACGCAACCTTCCAGGCCTCTCGTCGCTTCAGGCCGCTTCAGCAGGCGGTGCCGACCTAGCAGTGGAGATCCCATTGCCAGGAGCCCAAAAAATCGGTGTGCAGGTTTCAGGGTTTAGGGGTTTGGGGGCTTAGGGGTGCAGGGTTGATGATTGAGGATTTAGGGCTTGCAAAAGGCTCTTTAGGCTGCTTCTAAGATTCTTTTACAGCGTCTTACAGGGGTTCTGCAAGAGCTTCGAAAGGGTTTGGGCCGTAGGGTTATCGAGATCGGGATCCTTGGTCTACAGCAAACTTCTGCAGCCAAGAACAAGACGTGCCTATCCCGCGAAAACCCTGAAATCCTAAACACAACCCCCTTTCCCCTTATCCTAAACCCCAAACCCTAAATCCTAAGCCTTGTCATAAAGCATAAACTCCAAACCGAAAAGCCTCAAAACCCTCAAGCCCAGAAACTTGCAGGCACAAAACCCAGTCCCGTTTGCCAGTTTAAGATGTGGGCGTACAGAGAGGAGCAGCACGAAGCATGCCGGCTGTGTACTATTGGGGTCTGAATGTTAATAAGATCATTCTATCAATGGCCCCGGTGGTGGAAGTCCTGGAATAGATATAATAGACGACTACATACCAAAACTCTGTTCGAATCAAAGCCCCCCTCATCCTAAACGTCCTAATTAAACCTGAAAAGCCTTCATCCCCACACCCCGTAACCTTTGACTCTATCACGCAACTCCAACGCCCTAAACACTCTGCATCTCCTGCGCCATTCTCTGTTGTCTGTCCTCCAAGCCTAAACAGCAAAATTACTAAATCCTAAACCCCAACACCCTTAAACCGGTAAAGAAAGAGCAACCCTAAATTTCTAAACCATGGGCCACCAGGTCACGCTGGGATCACTCCGAATACTTTGACCCGGAGGGGAGCAAGAACTTGGCCACGGGCTCGGATCTCTCTTGAATGGGTTGGAAGAAAGATTTCCATAAGGGTTCAGGGATGTCTTACGGTTTGAGGCTTTGGGTTCAGGACTTTTTCGGGGTTTACGGTTGTCGGAACATTCGGGGCCGAGGGTTTAGGGTTTAGGAAGATTCAGGGTTTAGGGTTCAGGGTTTAGGATTTAGGGTTTAGGGTTTAGGATTTAGGAAGATTTAGGGTTTAGGGCTTAGGAAGATTCAGGGTTTAGGGTTTAGGAAGATTCAGGGTTTAGGGTTTAGGAAGATTCAGGGTTTAGGGTTTAGGATTTAGGAACATTCAGGGTTTAGGGTTTAGGAGGATGTAGGGTTTAGGGTTTAGGAATCTTCGGGGCTTCGGGTTTAGGATGTCTAGGTTCCTGAGTAGTACCCTTTTGCCCGTTTTACTTTACGCTTCCCTTATTAAAACCCAATTGTAGGAAAAAGGGTACTATATTATAAAGGAGCTACTCAGGAGCCTAGATGTAGAGAGCGAAGCATTCTAGAATGGTTGGAGCTCGCATTTTCGGGGCCTTCTACACGGTTTGAAGCAAGGCTTCGAAAAGGGCTTAGTGGTGTTGCTCGAAAACCCTAAACCTAAATACAACCCCCCCCCCCCATGCAAAGCCGCAGTCTTGTGATACAGGCTTCGAGGAAGAGACGGGGGATCTTCCAGCTCTGCGTTGCTGGTTTTACATGTGGGTGGTTGTCAACATTAGGGTCCCTTCTTGGGTCCCTATTATAATACGGCACCTATTATTTAGGGTACCCCAAAAGGGACCGTAATTTTGACAACCACCCATGTGTTTCTATTTTCGTCGTCTTAAGATGTTGTTTTGCTGGTTTCATATTTCTGTTGCTTGGGGGGAGGGGGGGGTGGCTTTCTCTGGGGTTTTAGGGAGGGTATCAAGGTTTGGCAGCTTAGGGTTTTGGGCTTACCATCAGGGTCGTAGGGGCCGCAGGCAAGATCAAGGTTCCCGGATAATTACACCTTCCATAAGTTGGAGTTTAGGGTTTAGGGTTTTATCTTATCGGTTTTAGGAGTTTGGGTTGGATCTAGGCAATTAGTTTAGGGTTGAGGGTTTTGTAAGTTGGGTTTTAGGATTCAGGGTTTAGGGTTTAGGGAATACGGTGGTGAATTACGTTTTGGGGGTTTGCTGTCGGGGATATTAGCAGTTATTAGCGATTACACGTAATTACACACTGTTCCTTACATGAAGGCAGCACAACCCATAGGCCCCATAGTAGTTCCTTTTTGGGGCTTACCTTATAGGATTCAAAATATGAACCCTAAAGAGGAACTACTACGGGGCCTGTGGGGATAAGCAACTGAGCCCTGGCGCTGAAGTTTAAAGGCTTTAAGGCTCCGGCTCCTAGATCGACAGCTTTCCTTTAAGGCCCTGAATCCTTATCGGTTCAGGGTTTGGGGTTTGTAATGCCTTGAATCATTATAAGAAGCCCTTCAAGGGTCATTCAAAAAAAGGCACATCCCCTCCGCCACAAAAGAGTGTCTTCAACAAGCGCTTACACTGAGGGCCCTAGACCCTTACGCCCCAAGCCAGCCCAAAAACATCAAACTCCTCCACAATTCTAGATGCCTTTTCACCCTTAGCCATGTAAACCCCAAACCCGAAACCCTAAACCCTAAGGCTCAAACCCTCAACCCAAACCCCAAAACCCCAAACCCTAAACCTTAAAACCGCCTCACCATCAAAACGGTGCTTCCGCTGAGGGCATCTATGCCCGGCATGGGGCCTTTACAGAGCTCCCAGGCCTTTTTGAGTTCAGCACTGTAGGGCCTTAGTGCCTGGGCTTTAGGGCACTTAGGGTCTAGGCATAAGGGCTTTTAGGGTTTAAAGTTTAGGGCTTCAGGGTTTAGGGCTTTAGGGTTTGGGGTTTAGGGCTTTAGGGTTTGGGGTTTAGGGCTTTAGGGCTTTAGGGTTACCTCCGTGTAGGGATTGGGGGGATAGCGGTGCCATTGATTGGGGGCTCGGGGTTCGCAGGGTTTGGGGGTTTACTTACCATTGGCTAGGGTTTAGGGTTTAGGGTTTAGGGTAGGGAATGGAGGAAGGGGGGTTTAGATCTCTGAACCTGAAGCCCTTATTTGGGGGCCTTAGTAATTGGAATAGGGTTTTGGGGCTCATTATACTATACTCATTGCTTCGGGCTTCGGGTTTACCTACCTTTGGTTAGTAGGGAATGGAGGAAAGGGATACAATTATAACTACTATTACTACCATTCCTCCACCCTAAACCCTAAACCCCTAAACCCTAAACCCTACTACTATTACTAGCATTCTTCCATTCCCTACTAACCAAAGGTAGGTTTAGCAGTCCGGGCTTCCTTTTCTAAGAGTGGCACAGGTTTTCACTGTAGCTGTGGCAAAGGATTCAGGATGTATGTTTTTGGTTTGGGTTCAGGGGTTAAGGCTGTCGGTTTACGGCTTCAGGGGTTTAGGCTTTGGGCTTGCGGGTTTAGGGTTTGAGCTGTAGGGCTCCCGAAGACAAGGCCACATAGGGAGCCGATGACTTTAGTGTTCGGGGCCTTCCCGTTTGTGGCCTGCAGGACCCAAAGTTGGGGGTTTGAAGTTCACCGTTTGAGATTTTGTAATTCAGGCTGTCTTGTTTGTCATTTGGAAGGTTGCGGGTTCAGGGGCTAGGGACCCGGAACCCTAAGCCCTAAATCCTCAACCCTGAACCCTAAACCCTGAACCTTAAACCCTAACCCTAAACCCTGAACCCTAAACCCTGAACCCTAAACCCTAAACCTGGGTTCAGGGTTCTAGAGCTTCAGTGCCTCGGTCCTTGGGTGCCTACTTGGAGGTTCAGGGGTAGTTATGGGGGTTCCGTTAAGGGTCCCTTTAAAAGGGATCTATAGGGATTCTACAAGGGTATAGGGTTTAGGGCCTACTTGGAGGTTCAGGCTAAGTGGGATTATAAGTAGGGTAGCTATAATTATAACCCATATTAAGGGACTTATAATCCCACTTTTAACCCCAAGGGTCCAAGTACCCAATAATCATATACTCTCCCAAATAGTAGCCTACATAACTACTATCCGAAACCTGAGTACCCAATTATTGGGCCCTTTGGACCCTTGGACTACCCAGGAACCTCCAAGTACGGCCCTATGGAGCTGCACTTAGAACTACCCCAAACCCTAATCCCTAAACCCTATACCCTTATAAAATCCCTATAGATCCCTTTTAAAGGGACCCTTAAAGGGACCCTTATAACTACCCCTGAAGCTGGGGTGCAAGGCTTTCTGACTTCGCAGTCGGTCTGTCAGTTAGCTATGGTCCTTAGCAATAGAGGGCTGGTGGTTAGGGTTTGTGGGTTCAGGTTTTAGGGTTTAGGGGTTTAAGGACTATAAAGGGTTTCGGGGTTTAGGGGTTTAGGGGTTTAGGTGTTTAGGTGTTAGGGTGCCTTAGTTAGGCAGGCGTCCTGCAAAGAAGGATGCCAATTGTTTTGCGGGCCACGAAGCAACCACACCAGTCGCTCTGTAACATCAAGTTCTCCGGCCATAGCTGTGCAACACCTGGGAACGAAACATGGAGGAGAATATGAATACCTAAGAAAGAATGCACTTCTTCCGTTATCTTGCATGTCAGACCTGTTGATCTTGGATTTATTGCTCGTGCCAAATACTTCAGGGTTCAAGGTTTAAGGTCTACTATAGAAGTCTAAAGATATGGAAATTTCAGGAGAACCTGGGACCTTAAAATAGAACTTTAAACAGCAGGATCCTTGTTGTTACAGCCCCGAAAGAAGGTACCTCGAGTCTCAAGAAGCCGCCAGATCAACTCGCAGCAACTGCCGATCAGGTCCTGTTGACCCAGTTTACTTCAAGCTTGAGAAAGAGAAGGTGGATGGGTACGGTTTCGGGTTTAGGGTATATAGTAGAAGCCAGAAAGTTGGAACATCATTATCCTCATGCCCTTAAGGTAAAGTATATGGGATCCTAGCACTAATCCTCCTAAAGCCATGTTCCAACTTTCTGGGGTTCACTATAGGTTTATCGGGTCCGCATATCTTAGAAAAATCAAACCCTAGCACAAATCATGAATTAGCCCCCAAGCCCTAACCTCTGCAGTTTTAGATCTAGGGATCTAGGAATGCTGGGTTCTTGGTCGGCCAGAGCGAACGGCTGTAAGTGAGAACGAGTATTATAAAAGGGGACTTTAGGAGGACGAGGGTGCCCAGGATCCCGATATTGAGTCAGAAACCCGACCGTTTTCAAAGTGCCTTCACAGACGCTGCAAGCCTAAACTCTAGAGACTCTAAACCCTAAACCCCTAAAGCTTAAACCCCAAACACCACACCCTGCACCCGGTGATATCAAGAACTCGAGTGTGCGCATCCGTGAGAAGCGCGGCAGCCGCAGCAGACCTCGAGGTACCTCCGGAGGCCACAGGAAACCCTTTTCAAAAGCCCAAGGAGGTGTACCGACGTTGCCAGTGTACTAACGTTGCCAGTTACAGCAATCTGATTGCACGCTAAACCCTAAACCCCGAAACCCCCGAATCATAAAACACCGAAACCCCAGAGAATCTGATCAGGAACCTTGCTATCGCATATAGGGTGGCGAGAGCAGCCAGAAGGATCAAGATGAGGCTGCCTTTGCTGCTGCGCCTCTGTTGATGATGATTATTCTCACTTGCTGTCGCTGCTGTTGCAAGTGCTGCTGCTGATGATGATGGTGATGACATTGATGAAGGCGGATGATGATGGTAGTGCTGGTGATGATAACGGCAGTATGATTCTGAGGATGATGATCTTGATGGTGATCTCGATGATCATCATGACGATGGTGGTGTTGGTGATGATGAGGCCGATGACGATGAGAAGGCCAAGGAAGAGCCGTGATGGACCACGAAAGATGATGCACGGTGATGGTGATGAAGATCATGATCTCAAGGGGTGACGAGGTCCTAATGCCAGCCCTGATGCGGCTGGTGATTGTGCGGTTGATGCAAGCTGGTAAACACACAGGCAAGCGACTCATTGCTGCATGGCAGCCCAGACAGCCAGCATGTAAACGACAGCCGACATCACGCAAGTGCATGCATGCAAACTTGCAAGGGTACATGCGCAACTCACGCCCTAAACCCCACACCCGTACTCACTGCAACGCGACTTTGAACCCCTGAACTTTGAACCCTAAACCCTAAGCCTTGAAGCCTAAACCCTAAGCCTTGAACTCTAAACCCAAAACCCCCAAAAACCTTGAACCCCTAAAACCGTAAGCCCCAAAACCCTAAACCCCAAAGCCTTAAACCCAAAAATCCTGAACTCCTAAACCTCAAACCTCAAAACCCTGAACCCCTAAGCCCTATAAACCTCAAAACCCTAAACCTTAAACCCCCTAAACCCCTAGACCCTAAACCCCAAAACACTAAACCCCTAAACCCCAAAATCCTGAACCCTTCAACCCAAAACCTTAAAACCCTCAACCCCTAAAGCCCTAAACCCCGAAAACCCCTAAACCTCAAACCTCTCCGAGGCCGCCGAGCTTGACCCGACGCAGCGCCCGGAGCCCCAATGCCCAAGCCACCGGAGCGGTCCGCGGCTTCAATCTGCGGTTTAGTGTTTAGTTAGGAGTTTTAGGGGTTTAGGGGTTTAGTGTTTAGTTAGGGTTTTAGGGGTTTAGTTAGGGGTTTAGGGGTTTAGTGTTTAGTTAGGGTTTTAGGGGTTTAGTTAGGGGTTTTGGGGTTTAGTGTTTAGCTAGGGTTTTAGGGGTTTAGTTAGGGGTTTAGGGGTTTTAGGGTATGATCGCATTCTGCCAACCCGAACAGTACCCCCTGAATTCGGAACCCTTCAAGGATCCCTAAACCCAAACCTCATAGTACCGGTTGTGGGACGGACTTGCAGTCGCAAAAGGGAGCTCAAAAAAAGCCTCATAGTGCCACGAACCTTAAAAGATCCCTTACAGGAGCCCCCTCAAGGCTCTTAAACTCTCTCCAAACTTAAATCGTTTAGGCTCTATTTAATATACGAGCTTAAATAATTACCAGTACTATTCATTTTGGCGTTCTTTATTATAGATATATTAATATAATGGGCCCCAAACCCTATTCTAATTATAAGGCCCTTATACTGGGGTCTGCAATAGGGTCCTAGGATTTAGGGTCTGGGGTCCTAGGGTTTCGAGTTTAGGACAAACTTCATCTTCAATTGGCTCTGGCTTTGAATAGCTGAAGCTCTGGAATTTAAACCCGTCAAACTTTCAAACTCGAGCCCGGAAGCGTGAACTCCTGTGAACCTTCCAGCTCTGTATTCGTTCTCGTCATCACCCTCGAAGCACACTTCCTTTTCGCATTTTCACAAACTCTCAATCTCCGCACTCGCGCACTTCATGTGGGATGTTTGGGGGTTCGAGTTCGGGGATACATGCTCCTGTGCTCCTGACGGCATAAGGGCCCACACCCTCAAGCCTCAAACCCTGAAACACCGCACGAAGCTACATAGAAGACAAGGCTTAGCCCGAAGGCCGTAAGCCCTAAGCCGTTCCTTCACAAAGCTTCCCACTCTACGCGAACCCCTAAACCCCTAAACCCTATAAACTCCTAAACCCCTAAACCCTAAACCCTACACCCCCCAGCCCTGCAACACCGATCCCCAAGTGCAACTGCGAGGCGCGTGCTTGCAGGAAGCGGCCCGAGCTGCTTGGGCCTCGGCTTTTCCTGCGGTTCTTCTACTGCTTGGTTTTTCCAAGTTTTTGTGGTTTAGAGGCTCAGGGTTAGTGTTTAATGGCTTATAGTTGCGTTTTACGGAGGTTCTATGCGGGCTCCATCCGGCTTATTGGGCAGAGGTTATTTGGGCAACGCCCCCGAGCCCCAAGTGCCAACGCGAAATCCCAAGCCAGTGATGGAGTTGAGAGGGCACGGCAGTATGTGGTGTGATGGGTCTGTCGTTTAGGGATTTGGTGAACTTTTTGGAAAACCCTGGGTCTTTATTGGGGCGCTTTATGTGAATCCTAATATGTTGGGATTATATTATATGGCCATTTCTTAATCAGGTTTCTATATTCAGTTAGACCGCAAACAGCGTTGTGACCATCCTGGAGCGGATGTGTGTGCCTCGAGCCTAGACCGCAAAGCCCCTTAAGGTGAAGTCTGCCGGCTTGGGTCGCCAGGCCACAACGGGGGCCTTAGGGTTCAGGTTTCAGGGTTCTTCTTCCTCCTCAGGCCTCCTCCTACCACTGCTATTGCCACTTGCACCCCTAAGACTTTGACTACGACTGCGACGACGGCTACTGCTGCGGCAACCACTACACTACGACGACCGCAACAACAACTACTACTACTGCTACTGCTACTACTACTACTACTACTACTACTACTACTACTACTGCTACTACTCCTACGACTGCCACTGCCACTGCCACTGCCACTGCCACTGCCACTGCGCGCGCTCCCGCTCCTGCTACTGCTACCGCTACCGCTGCTACCAAGGCTTGGCTCTTGTTCCAGGGTTTCGGGCTTAGGGGTTCAGGGCCAGGGGCTGACAGTGCTTCATGGTTTCTTGGGTTTAGGGAACAGGGATCGAGGGCTTCAGGGGTTGGGTTCAGGGCTTAGTTCGCGTAGGTTAGTGCAGGAGCTGATGGGTTGGGGGTTCTAATCGTTACCTAAACTAGCTAGACCTCGGAAGGATCCAGCTGACAGACCACCCGAAATGGAANTGGGTTCAGGGCTTAGTTCGCGTAGGTTAGTGCAGGAGCTGATGGGTTGGGGGTTCTAATCGTTACCTAAACTAGCTAGACCTCGGAAGGATCCAGCTGACAGACCACCCGAAATGGAATCCTACCATGATGTGGATGAAGATGAGCATGTGTGAGTTGGATCCTTCTTTGGGTCTGATGACGAGTCTTTATGCGAAGCTTCGGGTGCTAATCCCTTGACGGTCGTCTCTGAAGCCCGATGCCCTGAAGCAGCCCAAGACCCTTCTTGCCAAAGTCTTAAACTTCAAACCCCTACACCCTAAATCCTAAACCCAATACCCTTCTTGCCGAAATCCTAAACTGCAAAGACCGGTTGTTTCAAAAAATCCTAAACCCAATACCCTTCTTGCCGAAATCCTGAACTGCAAAGAGGGTTGTTTCAAAAAACCCTAAACCCAAGACCCTTCTTCCCTATAATCCGAAGACACTTAAGGCCCATAGAGGCTCTTCTAGGCGTTTCGGAAGCAGGCGGTGTCCGTGCCCCGGAGCCTCTATAGTAGAACCCCCGTATAAGGGGTTTAGGGCTAAGCGGTTTGGGGTTTAGGGTTTAGGGATTTTGGGGTTTAGGGTTTAGGGGTTTGGGGTTTAAGGCCGTATTCACGCCCTACAAAGAAGCCCCAGGCTTTGCAAAATTCTCCGACTGCGGTCTATGCCCCGTGCTCAGTCTTTGCGCAGGCAGCAGGGCGTGCTGGAGACGACGGCTTGGGGCTCTACAAGAGTTCTGTAATCAAGGTGTCAGGGTTTGGGATCTTGTGTTCAGGGTTTAGGGCTGAGGGTGTAGGGGTTGAGGATTTCTGGTTTCGATCCTAGACCCTGGGTACAAGGCCTAGCTCAATCTGCCAAACCCTACTTTTTTGTTAGGGTCTTTATACCCAGAGAGCCCAATACCCCTTAGTTAAGGAATATACCTTAAATCTTAATATGAATCCCCTTATTATTTAAGGTACATTCCTTAATTAAGGAGTATTGGGCTCTCTGGGTAAATTCTATTTTTGAGTGTATCATGGAACCTGCCAGTTAAAGGTAAGCGGTATCGCCTAGCGCCTGGCAGACCTCGGCGTGAAGGATGAGCCCTAAACTGGGCTTTGGAGTACCATACTTTAATACTTTTTTCTTAAAGGAACCCTTATGAAACAAAAGTTATACTTTTTTCTCCCTGGTTACTTAAAAGCCCAGTAAACGTCCGATGACCTTGCTACTCAGATCCCAGGCCCCGGAAAAAGAGGAAGTGACCTGAAGCTGGGTTCTTGCTAAGGAGTTGAGTTAAGTTAACATAATCAAGAAACCATCATATTTACTATAGATTCCTGCTAGGGAAACCCTAAACCCTAAACCCTAAACCCTAAACCCTAAACCTTAGACTAAATTCCTTAAGAAGAACTCAGGAAGTGTCCCGAACCGAAAGAAGCACTTCTAACCCCACGTCTGAGGTGGGCAGCATGAATTTCGACTATTCCATGACAGCTTCGGGCCCAGCAACCAGCACTTGCAGAGTCATTTTAGGTTTTAGGGTTTAGGGTTTAGGGTTTAGGGTTTTCCTACTGTTCCGGTTTAGGGTTAAGGGAGTGGTTCCTGCTGTCTCCTTAAGTCCTCATTTCTTGAGGTCAACTGCCTTAGTTGCTGTTGGGTTAACCCGTGACCCTAGGCTCTAAACCTTAAAACCCTAACAGGCCTCTTAACCCCCCAAAGCCCCAAATCTTGAGTCCAAACAGAACCAAACCGAACCCAAAGAGCCTTAAGCTGGAGGTCTGCATAATCCGTAATAATGCGTATTCTAATACTGGGCTTTGGAGTCCATACTTTAATACTTTCTTAAAGGAACCATTACAAGTTTATAGTTCTTCCTCCCTGGTTACTTAAAAGCCCAGAATAGTCCAAACAAATTCCATGAACACCCGATAAAGCCCTATCAAAACCCGGGAAGACCTCATTGAAACCCTCTGCTAGCTAGGCTTGAACCGCTGAGCCCTAAACTCCCAAGCCCTAAACTCCCAAGCCCTAACCCCCTAACCCCTAAACCCTAAACCCCTAAACTCCTAAAGCCGAAACCCTGACCCTAAAACCTAGACTCCTAAGCGCACTGCTGCACCCTTAGCAAACCCCCAGCACCCAGGAGGAGCTCCAAGACTTCAGGGAACCGTCGGGGTTCATAAGGTTTACGGGTTCCTTTTCGGGTTCCTCTAAGGGTTTCTTAGGGATTTAAGGGGTTTAGTTAGGGTTTGGGGTTTAGGACTTGGGGTTCAGGCGGGAAGTTCTAGGGTCAACATAAGCGTCCTGGGCCCGAAATAGAAGAGTCGCCTGGCCGCGGTAGTCTCTCAGCGCCTCCACCCCTACTTGGAGGTTCACGGGTAATTATAGGTGGGGTTATATGTGGGGTAACTATACTTATAACCCATATTAGGGGACTGATAACCCCACTTATAACTACCCCTGAACCGCAGCAGGGCCCCAAAACCCGTTCAAACCCTACAGCCACGCCCTAAGGAAAAGAGGATTTAGGGTTAAAGGTTTAAGGTTTAGGCTAGTTTAGGGGTCAGGGTTTAGGGTCAAGAGTTTAGGGTTTTTAGGGGTTCAGGGTTAAGAGTTTAGGGTTTAGGGTTTCGGGTTTAGGGTTAAGGGTTTAGGGTTTAGGGGATCAGGGTTAAGAGTCTAGGGTTTGAGCACACCCTGAATCCAAAGCCGATTCCAACCAGCAAGGCCGCTGGTGTTCGCGATCGCCCGCTTCCCGGGCGATTCAGCTGGTACCGAAACCTTCCTGTATGGCCAGGATTATTGCCCGGGCAGTATTCTATTATTCGCACTATGCAACAAATAAGAGGATTCATCGAATCATGTTTAAGTTCCTGTTCGAATGGCCTGATCAAGGTGGCGGGGAAGATCTGGGTGCGGGCCCTTTTTGATTCGTAGTACACTACAACTATCCAGCCTTATACCCCTAAACCCTAAACCCTGAGCAAACCCTAAGCCCTAAATCGTAAAGCCTGGGCTCGCATGTCATGCTAAGGGCCCCGCATGATGTGGCTGCGAGTTATGTCTGACTCAAACGGTTTCCGGGTATACATATGGGAGTTTCCAAAAATTAGGGGTACCTTATTTTGGGGTCCTTATAAGCCTTATAATAAGGATCCTACCCTTTTTCGGAAACTCCCATATTCCGACACACTCATCCTCTAAACCCTTGAACCTTTAACCCCCTAAACCCGTAGACCCCTAAACAGTAAACGCCTTAAACCCCTACACCCCTAAACCCCCAAAGCCTAAACCCTAAGAGCCCAGATTTGCAACCCAGGTTCCCAAAGCTTCATTCCTAGGTCCCGAAGCCTACATTATGCTTCCTCTTCGCTGCTCAGACGTGGTCTCCCTTGGATCTTCCATTTGGGTGGTTCTCAAAATTATGGTCCCTTTGTGGGTCTTGATTATAATATGGCACCTAATATTTAAGGTACCCCAAAAGGGACCCTGATTTTGACAACCACCCATTTATCCATTTAAGGCAGTGCCTGGTTATGTCCAGCAGCAGCAGGACGTTCTTGGCCCCTCAGCGCCGACCGCCAGCCCAAAACACCGAACCCTGATGGTCCTCAACCCTACCCCACTTCATTTACCATTAAGCCTAAGCGGCAAACCCTAAATCTTTAAGGTTTGACACCCTAAACACTTGAACCTCTCAGATGAAAACCCTAAACCCTAAAAGCTCAAAAGCTCAAAAGCTCCAAAGCTCAGCTCAGGTGGCAACATGCCGTGGGCGGCCAGCGGCATCTCGCAAGCTTTGGGTTTGCCTGGGCTCCCGGAAGAAGCACGCAGAGAGCCCGTACCATTATTTCAAGGACTACCCAAAATCATTTTACAATTTAAGCATAGAGACCTGATTAAAAGGTGTTTGTGAATATAGCATTGAGAGTCTGTAGCATTGAGAGTTCACACCAGGTCAGCATTAGGGAGCGGGGTTTAGGGGACTAAACATGAGGGTTCGTAGTCTACGCTTCTCCACAAGTAGGTCTCCTTATTCCCGTTTTGCGGGATCTCCCTACCAACCAAGACCGATGAGTACCATACTGTTGATGGACAAAATCCTGCATTACCCATTATAAGGAATATACCATATTCCCATAGTTTAGGGTCCTTAGGGTCATGCAGGATTTTGTCCATCAGCAGTAGTAACAGCAACACCAGCACTGAAGTCTGTAGCTCAAAGCTCAATGGCAAGGGAACAACGTGCCACCGGTTGACTCGCGATCCAGAAAGCCCAAGGCATCTTAACCAAGGAGTTTTTCACGTAGTACCTTTGACTTACAGGATTTGCCCGGGTTTGCGGGCTTTGAGGACCCGGAAGAAGCCTTCAAATCCTCAGGATCCTGATTCGGTGATTAGGGTGTACGGGCATATATACATTATACATTATTGTAGATGTATGTGTATATGTATATCATATATGTAGATATGTGGACATGTATGTATGTATGTATATATGTATATATGTGTACATGTTTATGTATATGTCTGTTTCTAGGTCTATGCATATGTGTATGTATGTTCATATGTATACGTACATGTATACATGTACGTATATGTATATGCATGTGCATGTGGACGTGGATGTGGATGTGTTTTTGCATATGTACAGGTATTTCCATGTCTATGTCTATTTCTATCGATATCTGTTTGTTTAATTTCTTTTATGTATATGCTTATGATATAGTGCTTTAAGGGACCAAGGGCCTTCGACAGCGAGTTGTGCCGCGCCTCCGAACATACAGCGAAACCCTTAGCACAAGGGTTCAGGCTTTAGGGTTCTTTGTTGTTTAGGGCTCTCTGGAGGGTTACTAGAAGGGTTCTATAATTCTTTAAGGTCTATAAAGGACTAACATTATTCCTGAGGTTTCCTTGTTTTATTCAGGCCTTCATATTTCCCGTCTATCCTTGTGGCCGATCTCTAAGCCCATATACAGTCCATAGGCAGAACCGGCAGAACCCAAACTGCAAGGGGAAGTGACGGGGGCGGCCGAAGACGTCGCCAAGCATTGCAGAGCACGAGGCACTCTGAGCAGTAGAAAATGCATCGAAACTCTGAAAATTCTAAGTGTGTGTTCTTGCGGCTGGGTACGTCCGAAGACTGCGCACTCACAAAGCCATGCTTTCGCTTGAAATTTGGCAAACCCGAACCCCACACCCCCCTCAACCCTAAACCCTAAACCCTAAACCCGAAACCCGAAACCCTAAACCGCTCAGAAAGAAGCCCTTGCTTCTCCTAGGCGGGGGGCCGCCATATTCCTGGACACGGGCCGGGCCCCCAAGACGTCGAGTTGGGATCCGCTGGAGCCTTCGACTTACCTTTAGTTATATAGGGGCCGTAATAATTGGAATAGGGTTTTGGGGCTCATTATACTATACCTATTGCTTCGGGCTTCGGGTTTAATTACCTTTGGTTAGTAGGGAATGGAGGAATGGGGTACAATTATAACTACTATTACTACCATTCTTCCATTCCCGACTAACCAAAGGTAGGTCGAAGTCTAAGCTTTACCTATAGTCTCCATCGTAGTTCTTTTGTTTGGGTTAGGGATCCTAGAATATAGATTTTCCTGGGTTCTTGTCTTAGATAGTGAAGGGGGGAACTTTAAACTTTTTGGCTTTATATATTAGCTCTATCTTCGACAGTTTGAACTTTTTGGGGCCCGGTTGTTGAAGAAGAGAGTCTAAGTCTAAGCTTTAGTCTTGATTCACTTCTCTTTGTATATCTGTGCAATGTAATGCAAGGTAGTGTACGGTACGGGAATGTGACGGAGTAATATAAGGTAGTGCAAGGTAACATAAGGTCCCGACCTTCGACAACCAAGATCTTCGGTTCACAACATCATTCCTCCTAGGCGGGTCTTGAACGCAGTCTCTGGTGTTGGTTTTGTTCTTGCTGACAGAATACCGACCTATAGTTTTTGTCGCTGTACCATAATATAGGCCCAAACCCCGTTCTGACTCGCACAGCCCCCTCATACCAGTAGATCTCAGAGCTATGAGGAGCGAATGTTGCAGCTTTTGAAAGGTCTCGTAGAAGAGTAGGGTGTCGGGTGAAGGGTTTAGGGTTTGAGGGTGCGGAGTGCATGAAGCCAGTATTCCAAACCTCATAAATACCCTGAAATAAGAGCATTATCAGCCATCTGAAAACCCAAACCGTTATAAACAGCCCTTCTGAAACTATAGAACTCGTAAGGAACCAGAAACCCCCACAGGAACCCCCAGAGGAACCCTCAAAGGAAACCTTGACAGAACCCTTAACCTTAACGGGGACCCTGATATAGGACTCTAAACCTTTAAAGGAAGCCTCGAAAGAACCCTAAACCCTTTAAAGGAACCTCAATATAGAACCCTAAACCCTTAAAGTAAGCCTTGAAAGAACCCCCTTCTTAAACCGTCATAAGCAGCCCTTCTGAAACTATAGAACTCTCAAAGGAGCCAGCCTCTTTTAGAACCCTCAAGGAGCCCTTAAAGGAAGCCTTGAAAAAGAACTCCCTTCTTAAAGCGAGGCTGCTCCTCCTCCCTCGTGGCCGCAGACCTGGCGGCCTCAGCTCTGGGACGTCGCCGGGCGGCGCTGGCGCTGGCGCTGGGCCTGCGGCCTCTGACGAAGGGGGCGTTCTATTTGGGCAGGGTCCCTTTAAAGGGGTGCTATAAGGGATACTATAAGGGTACTGTAAGGGGGCAATGTAAGGGCCTTACTAATTAGAATCGGGTTTTGAGGGCTCCTCATTATAACTATAGTACATTATACCCCCCAAAGCCTCTTCAGCCCTATTCTAATTATGAAGGCCCTACATTAGGGTTTAGGTTTAGGGATGTTTAGGGTTTGGGGTGGGTTTAGGCTTCAGGGTTTAGGGTTTTGAACCTCAGGAGGTCGGCTTTTGCGCTTTTTTAGAAGACTTTGGGGTTTAGGGGTTTAGGGTTTAGGGGTTTAGGGCTTAGGGTTTAGGGCTGAGTTGTTGGAGGAAGTTAGATGAGGGTTTGGTAAGGGGCTTCTGAGAGGAGGTTTTACAAGGGCTTCATTGCGGTTTCAGTACAGTCTTGCGAAATAAGGGGCTTTATGCGTGTCTTAGAAGGGGTAATAAACACAGGATTTATAAGGGCAGCGTTTAAGTTAGGGCTTAGGGCCAGGGGATGCATTGGATTTAGGGTTCGGGACCGGCGGGTCTTCGGTTTTTTTGCCGGCTTTGCAGCGTGGGCAGTGCGGGAGCGTGGCTGTGAGTTCGGAAAGGCATATTCTGAAGAAGGGACGAAAACCATGATTTTGTAGAGGGCCTTCAGAAACAGTTCAGGTTTGGGGTATAGGCATGAGCGGCTTTTTAGGGCGCGGTTTGGTGTTTAGGTATGGTCCGAGAGTCGTATTTCTAGTACAGACCCGCAAATCTAGCTACGGAAGATATGACCGTTTACTCAAGCAGTTGCAGCAGCAGCGTAAGGGGGGCAAAGGAACAGGAGGAGGAGGCGCAATAGCAGCAACAAGAGCAGGAGGAGCTGCGGCTTTGTTCTGCAAAATGCTTCTACAGTTCTTGCGCAATGTCTTGCGTCCTACTACAATATCGGCCATAGGGTTCTATATTCTATAGTGTAGTCCCCGGAATCATAAACCTCTTGCTGCATGTATGGGCCTCAGCCATCCTTATTATCCTACGGGGTGCATTCAGGGACTTACACAACCCGAGACCCTGAAGCCTAAATGCCTAGACCCTAACCTTTGTGGTGTGTTGAGAGTAAGGGTTTTCGGGCTGGGGCGGGTTGCCGGATTACTCGGCTCGTGTTAAGGAGTATCATCTGAAGTTACCACAAAAAGGCGATGTACTACATAGCGTGCTTTCCTGATTGACTTTTAGCTCATAAACAACAAAAGCACAGTTTTAGGTTTATGTTCGAGGGTTGGTGGTTCGCAGGGCCCATCGGGCTCGGGTGTTGCACAGGCTGAGGGCCGTTTAAGTGTTGGCGTTTAGGGCACGGGGGTTTAGGGTCAAGGGTTTCTGGCCTTGTGGGTGTTTGAAGCACTGGGTTAGGGACTGTGGCTTCCTCTTTCATCAACGCCAGTCTACGAGCACGTCAGAAAAACTCGCAGACTACACAACGCCTGACAACAACCGGAAAACATCAGGCAAGCAGATGGCCAGAATGAGTGGTTTCTGGCGAGACGCAGGGCCTATCCCCGGATCCCAAGCACATCACGCTAAGCCCAAAGGCTAAAGCGCTTACCCCGAAAACCTAAGCCTAAAGTGCCCCGGAGCCTGAATAGGAACCCCCTTAAACCCTAAAGTTCAGGAACAGGAACCCCAAAAACCCCCAAAGCCCTACAAAGTTTAGGAACAGGAACCCGACAAGCAGCAGCCAAGGCGTGAACTACATGCTAAGCCCGCTGATGTTTTTTGCCCGCTGCTCGATCAGCCTGCCTGGGCCCTGTACCGGGCTTTCGCTTCTTATGGGGTTTAGTCCCTAAACCCTAAACCCTAAACCCCTAAACCCTGAACCCTAAACCCTAAACCCTTTAGGGGTTGAAACTTTAGGGGTACCGGATTTGGGGGTTTAGGGATTTAGGGTTTATAGGGGGGTTTAGCAGTTCGGGGTTAGGGTTTTTTTGGGCTCAGCGGTGCCTGGGTTTGGGGTTTTAGGCTTTTTTGGCTCGGATTCAAGATTTACGGGCCCTGGGTTAGCATAGCTATCTGAACCCTGATAGATCCCATAACGCACCCGGTTTCACCCTGATAGATCCCCCAACCCTCCCCCCCCCAAAGAAAACATCCTCAACCGCTAAACTGTTATAAAAACCACTAGATCCACACAGCTGGGGAGTTTTTTTTTTTTTTTCGGGTCGCTTTTTTCACAGGTCCGCACCTCTTCACCCTAAAAGGCATAGCAGTGCGGAGCTCTGAGCTCGAAGCTTTGGGTTTCCGTATACTCGATACCTAAACCCCTCAAAGTAGGCTGAAGAATCACCAAACACCTCTACAAGGCTATTCTTCCACGTGCTTCTGGGGTACAGGTAGGCCTTTGGAATATTTCACATTTCGATTATTTGGCCTCAAGAGGATCTTATGTAGCAGTAGAGTCAATCGGTCACGACCTTTGGCCGGGGGGGGGGGTGCTAAAACTTCGGTATATCCCCAAAGGTAAATCTTTGGATCCACTACAACACTGAGCAAAACAGTGTACGTCTGTGTGTACATTTGCTTGATGCAGTTACTTACTTACACACACACACACACATCATATTATTAGCAGCACTGTCCCTAAACCCTAAACCCTAAACCCTAATTCGTATTATGATGCTGATGATGGCGATGATTAACTTACGTCTTCGGGCTCCAAGTCCTCTAATGGTTGGAGTTCAGTGGCTTGTGGTTACGGCCTAGGGTTAGGGTTTAGGGTTTAGGATGGTTTAGGGGTTTAGGGGTCTGGGAATCAGGGGTTTAGGAGTTTATAAGGTTTAGAGTTGAGAGTTAAGGGGTTTTGTTCAGGGTTTAGGGTTTAGGCTATGCAGACTTCGGGGGGCTTGCGGCGGTTGGGTTCTAGGGTTTCTGGGTTGTGAGGGGCCCGTGCTTCATCAACAGGTTCGGTTCGGGTTGCAGGGTCTAGGGTTTAGGGTTGAGGGTTAAGGGTTTTTGCGGTTTGAGGGATCATGGATGGACGGAATTATGTATTATTCGGGGTGTTGTTGGCTTGGGGCATCGTCAGGTAGTTTGTGCCTGACGCCCCGTGTACAAGTTCCTTTAGTTCATGGGGTAGTGATGATTTGCGAAAGGCTTTGTGCAGTCTTAGCCCTAAGCCCTAAACCCTAAACCCTAAACCCCTAAACCCTAAACCCTAAACCCTAAACCCCTAAACCCTAAACCCTAAACGCTAAACCGTGGCTAGAACAGAACCCTAGACCCTAAGCCGGCCTCAAGCCCTAAACCCTGAACCCTGAGTCATGCCTTGATATCCCCCTTCCCAAAACAAAGACTAGGGTTTAGGGTTTAGGCTTTAGGGCTTAGGGCCCCAATACCCCCCGACATGTCATATATCATTCGGGGTGGATGACTTGGTCGAGGGATATTGGGCCCTGACCCTCAACCCCAAACGCCATACCACAGACTCAAGCCCCAAAACAGACTCACAAAAGAACCCATACCCCAAAACCCAAATGTCAACTCTCCACATCCCAAGCGCCTAATTATCCAAAACCTTATCTCACGCACCCCCAGCCCAAACCCCAGAAAGACCCCAAGAGGATGCGAAACCCCAGAAACCTTCCAGAAGCAATTTGAAGCCCCATAGCCTGTAAATCACGCAAGCTGCCTCAATATAGAAGTAAGCCTGAATAACAAACCGAATAAGCCTTTTTGTGATTATTCAGGCCCCTTTTGTTCAACCCTACTAAACCCGCTGGAAAACCCTACAAAATCTAAAGCCCTAAACCTAAACCCTCAACCCAAAGACCTTTAGAAACCTCGGAGGAGGAGTAATATAGGGGCTTAAACAATTACCAATTCTATTTGGGGGGGGGTTCCTTTTTAAACCTATACTACACTGGGCCCCAAAACCCTATTCAAATTATTAAGGCCCCTATACTACACCCTTATAGTACAACTTTAACGAAACCCTAGTCGAACTAATAAGGCCCATACATTCTAAACCCGAAACCCTAAACCCTAAACCCTAAACCCTAGCAGGCTTTCCCGCACCGGCCGTTCGGCCCCTTTCGGCACCTCGGCGGATGGCTACGTCGTCGGCGAAGGCGGGGTGGGGCGTCCTAGGAAATCCTTGCGGAAACGGGCTTGTCTACTAAATGTTTAAGGAAATGGGCTTTTCTACTAAATCCTTAGGGGAATGGGCTTTTCTGCTAAATCCTTAGGGAAAGGGGCTTTTCTACTAAATCAATGAGGACATGGACTTACCTAGTAAATCCTTCAGGACATTGCGCTTCCCACAAAATCCTTCTAGAAGAGCACAAGTGTGTTAGGGTTCGTGTAGCGGTTCAAGGTAAATCCTTCAGACAAGTGTTTCTGGTCAGTGTGTCATCGGGGCCTTACAAGGGCTCTAATGTGGATTCTTGAGAAAGTGTTTAAGAGTGTAAAAGGAACAGGGTTCCAAAAAGTTCTATAAACCCTAAACCCTAAACCCAAACAAAGTTCTACAAGGTTCAGGCAAACAGGGTCTGGTAAGGCGTAGCATCGGGCGGGTAGGTTTTTTCGGTGCGTTTAATCTGTTAATCTAAGGCTTCGAGTCATAGTCCCTAAACAACTAAAACCTCATTTCATGAGGTGTCTCTGTCAGGGTTTAGTTGTTGGGGTCTCGGTTGTGGTTTGGAGGCTTCGACGGTTTTAAGATGGCAGCCTGGCTTTCCAGGATTTTCAGAAGGAGAAAGCAATATGGTAATCTAAAGGAGTATGTCGTGCTATCTCGTAATGTCTCGTGTGTGGCATGATCTGGCGAGGTATGAGGTATGGTTAATATGGTTTGACAAAGCCTCCGTTCACATGTGGGTGTGTCTGTATCTTGAGAGGTGGTATTCCTTTACGTCCCGTTTCACCCTTGTATTGATAGGACTTTGACGAACAAGTGCAAAGTCCTGAGTGGCGCATTTGCCATACTAGAGCTTATAGGGCTCTGGGCACAAACCCTAAACAAGCCACATACCCTCAAACCCGGACCAGCACAACCCCAAAAACCCCAACCCTACCCACCCTAAATCCCTGCAGAGTTTCGCAGGCCCTGGGCCTTCTGGGGCCCAGCTTAGGTTCATAGAGGCCTCTTACGGTTGATGATATAAATCCTGCATCACCTCAAGGACCCTAAACTGTGGGAATTATGGTATATTCCTCATTATGCGTAATGCAGGCGTTACATCATCAACCGTAGTTCTCAGAGCCGGCCGGGAAGTAAGGGGCATCGGGTTGAGGGCTTTGGGTTCTAAGTAGGATTGGGAGTTTGGGGTATAGCGGTAGATCTTAAGGCTACAGGTAGAGTTTGGGGTTTCAGGGTACAGGATCGGTTTAGGGCTGAGGCTTTGGGATTCGGACCCCATCAAGCCTCAAGAGCCTCAACCCCGCAAATCATCTGAAGGGAGCCCCCTCCAATTAATGTAGGGGCCTTTATACTCAGACTAGGGTTTGGGGGTATACTATGCTATGGCTACAATAAGGAAGCCTCCAAACCCCATTCTAATCATTAAGGCCCGTACATTAGGATTACCCCTTAATCAAGAGGCAGATGTCCGGAAGCCCCAGAACTGGCTACCATCCTTCTTGCAACTAGCATGCAAAAGTACAGGGACAGTCCAGAAAGAACAGGGTTTTGGGGGTTCCTTATTATAAGTATAACATAATATATCCCCAAACCCTACCCTAATACCTCCATATAGTACCCTTTTCACGATGACAGTTGTGAAAGAATGGCCACATTTCAGGATTGATTCTATACAGTTTAAACCCTAAACCCTAAACTCTAAACCGTCGCAAAGTAAACCCCCACAGCGCTGAGCCCTAAAGCTAAACTACTTCAACAGCTTAGTGCTCTTTGTCTTCGAAGGGCTCAAACATGACGGGAAGGATGGGGCCAACTGGAAGACATCAACATTGATTGTAGGGTCGGAATAGTTGCCACTGTTATCTTTTAGGGTTTCTTGTGTATACTTACACTCATAATGAACCTCAAAACCATGCATCAAGCCCTGTCCTCAGGTTGCGGGGCGGTGGCGCCCGGGTTGCGTCATAAGACATCCGGGTTTGTCCTCATCTTTATCCTAACCCAGACCCCTGTGAATCTAGAAAGTAGTAGAAGCCAGACACACCAAAAGGTTTCCAGGTAGTATATATATGGCTTCTAAACCCTAAACCCCAAACGAGATCCTAAAACCTGAACCCTGAGATATATCCAACACCCTAAGCCCGTTTTAAGAGGTTCGATTTGGGTATCCCTTTCTTAGGGGTTGAGGTTTAGGGGTTTAGGGGGCTTAGGGGTTTAGGGGTTTAGGGGGTTTAGGGTTTAGGGTTTAGGGGTGTTAAGGGTGTTAAGGGTATATAACCCCGGAAGTTACCTTGAGCTCCCCTCGAGTAGTACGGCTTTCTGGAGACGAAGCCCTGAAGTTACTTGAAGGGGCAGGGGACTTAGTAAGTTGGTTATAAGTAGGGTTATAATTTGGGTTACTCCATTTAGGGCACTTATAACTCTACTTATAACCTACTTACTAAGTCCCCTGCCCCTTCAAGTACCATCCTAAAGCCGCACAAAAGGGACCTTCTCAGTCTTCGCCTGGCCGGTTCCTTAGAAGGTGCTTAGCGGATTTCTGTAAGGACCTATATAGGAAGTCGGAGTGCAGAACTGGCAATTTTTCGGATGTGTTCATGTTGCATAAAGCTGCCGAGAAAGGGTGGCCAAGACAACACGTGTGCCAAACAGAGATTAAAGGTCCTTGCCACACTTGGAGGCCCTTTTGACTTAGTAAGTAGGGTTAGTAAGGTGGGTTATGGGGGATTATAATATGGTTTCTAGGGGATACTAAGTAGACTTACTAAGTCAAAAGGGCCTCCAAGCAGANCACTTGGAGGCCCTTTTGACTTAGTAAGTAGGGTTAGTAAGGTGGGTTATGGGGGATTATAATATGGTTTCTAGGGGATACTAAGTAGACTTACTAAGTCAAAAGGGCCTCCAAGCAGACCCTTAAACTCCCAAACCCTAGCACAAAACCCAAAAGCCCTGAACCTCCAAACCGTTTAAACCTGACGCGTGAAGCCCCAAGAACTCCTCATAAGGGACCCTCCTCTAAAAGCCCTACACAAAGTCTCTTACGACAGGCGACCCTTTATGAAACCCGTGTTGACACAGGGAGCGGGTCCCTAAATTACGGCGGCTACTGGTTCAGGGGATAAGGCTTAGGGAGTTTTAGGGATTACAGGGTTTTTATGGGTTTAGGGATGAGGGTTTAGCGTTCAAGGTGGAGGGTTGAGGGGCCCCAAGCCCCAAATCAAATCCTAAGTCTAAAGAGATTCCAGTTACCCGGAGCCCATACTACGGTTGATGGACAAAATCCTGCATGACCCATAATAAGGAATATACCATAATTCCCATAGTTTAGGGTCCTTAAGGTAATGCAGGATTTTGTCCATCAACCGGTTGATGGACAAAATCCTGCATGACCCTAAGGACCCTAAACTATGGGAATTATGGTATATTCCTTATAATGGGTAATGCAGGATTTTGTCCATCAACCGGTTGATGGACAAAATCCTGCATGACCCTAAGGACCCTAAACTATGGGAATTATGGTATATTCCTTATAATGGGTAATGCAGGATTTTGTCCATCAACCTGTTGATGGACAACATCCTGCGTGACCCTAAGGACCCTAAACTATGGGAATTATGGTATATTCCTTATAATGGGTAATGCAGGATTTTGTCCATCAGCCGTATTGGCTGGAGCAGCCCTCAAGCCCGTAAACGCCTTTTCGAACCCTGGATTGGTGGTACGTTAAGTTCAGTCCCTTAGCACCTTCATTGAAACCGCACAACGCCCCTGCACAAAGCCCTATACAGCCGTATAAAGTTCAGCCAAAGTTTATCCTCATAAAGAGGTCGAGCATCCCTAAACCCGAAACCCCTATACCATAAACCCATCTAAACCCTAAGCCCTACCGTAACAAGGACTCGGTTCAGCAAGCAGTGAGGTTCTGGCACGGGGTCAGTTTGGCCTCGCGCGGTGGCGAGCGAGTCAGGCACCTGTGGGTTCAGCGCTCTAGTGGGGTATTACCCATGGCTCCACGTAATATAGCGGCCTTAATATTTACCTATACAATTTCGGGGGTTCCCTATTATAATTATAGTACAATGGGCACCAAAACCCTATTCTAATTATTAAGGCCGCTGTAGTATTGCGCAGAGGCTCCACATGTACTACCATAATAAATAATGGAATCAGGTCCCAAAAGTCCATCCTTATGATGATTTCAGGAACCTAACTCCATAATGGTAGTATATGTGGAGCCTCTGGATTATAGGCAGTTATAGGTCCTTTTGCTTTTGTTTGGGGTTGGGTTGTAGGGTTTATAGGTTTGTAGTTTCTAGGAAGTTCGTACGTTTAGGGTGCCGGTTCAGGATTACCCCCAGCACTAATCCCTAAACCTGGAATCCCACTCCTAAATCCTAAACCCCATGCCTCAAATCCGAAATCCTAAAGGCCCGCAAGCCTAAGCCCCTGAAGCTGTAGGCCTGTAGGCCTCGACGCCCGAGCCAAAGCTCTCGAGCTTTAAGCCTATCGAAGCCTACCTTAAGCTGCCATAACCTACTTTTGTGTTAGTTGATACTTGTAAACCCTAAACCCAAAAACCAAACTTGTTGTAGGGACCCTACAGAAAGTGGGCTTTGGAAGTGAAAGCTAGATGCTCCAACCCAGCCTCTCTGGTGTTCGGAGGCTCATAGTCCTTACAAGCCAGGCGGAGTAGAGAATTTCAAGGACTGCGGGGTTCAGGCTTCCGGGTTTAGGGAGTTGGCACACTGCTATTTGGGAACTTGGACCGTTCACGGGGATTGGGGACTTAGCTGAGGAAAGTCGCGTCCCAACTTCCTGACCTCTCGAACTCCCTGAACCCAAAACTGAAGCCTACAACTCGACATCCTTCCTGGACCCCAAAAGTTTCTCTTTCTCTTTCTCTTTTTCTCTTTCTTTATCTTTTTTTCTTTTTCCTTTTTTATTTCCTTAATGTAGAATAATAGCCTTTTAGAGGACTTGGGCCATTATTTTACCTACTGTTGGGGGCTTAGGTTAAGCCTGCAGCCCGAAACCCCGTACGCCCCATCCTTCGCTCTCGAGCCCGACACCTACTTTCAAGACCTACCCAGAGACTCCAATATCCCTTAATTAAGGAATATACCCCTAAATTATAGTAGGATCCCTAATATGATTTAAGGTATATTCCTGAATTAAGGGATATTGGAGTCTCTTGGTAGGCCCCAAGACCCAAGCATTGTAGACGAAGTAACTGAGTGAGTGCCGTTTTTCAGACCTGGGGGGCCTATGTTTCTACGTCCTACATCCCACGAGCGCTTTAGGACTAGGTTCCTGAGTAGTATCCTTTTGCCCTGTTTACTTTAGGGTACCGTTATTAAAAGCCAATTGTAGGGAAAAGGGTACCCTTATTATAAAGGAGCTACTCAGGAGCCTAGAGTATCAGCCCGACACCCTAAACCCTAAGCTGCAAACCCTGCATCTTAGGTTCTACGAAAATCATGATGGAGAGACCCAAGCACCCTGCAGCCCTAACCGAAATGCTAAAACAACCCGGAAGCAACAGGCTGCGTCCTTGAGCCCCAAGCCCCAAGATTTAGGGTTTAGGGATCGGGGGTTTAGGGTTTAGGGCTTCAGGGTCCGGGGGTTTAGGGTTTAGGGTTTACTTTTAGCCCCAAGAAGATAAAGTTCTAGCGATAGCACAAAGATGATGAGACGACAAAGAAAGACAAAACGAAGACGACAAAACAATGATACTAATCTTCATGGTCATGCTAGTCATCAAAAATCAGCATCACCATAATGGAAGTACACAGCAGGAAGATGATAACACACAAGTGTCAATAGCAATCATTATAACCCTAAACCCTAAAACCCTAAACCCTAAACCCTAAATCCAACTCCCCTAAAACCTAAATTCCATTTCTAAACCCTGAATCCTCAACCCCAAGTCCTAAAACCTGCGCGTGTATATATATATACACATATGTATATGTATGTATTATTTTCCATATTATACTGAATATGAGTATACAGCCATATATATATATATATGTATATATATGTCTATATGTATATATGTATATATGTCTACATACCTTACCCTAACTTTGCAGAAAAAGACAGCAGGTCATGGAGGACGGACGCCTTGCCCTCAGCAGCCGACCTTCGGGCCCTTCCCACCGGTTGGGAGGGCTTTCGTCGAGGGTGTTTAGGGCTTTGGGGTTTAGGTGTTTAGGGCTTAGGGTTTAGGGCCAGGGGTTTAGGGGTGAGGGTCTAGGGATTTAGGTTTCCGGTTCTTGGGACTTTTGGGGGGTGACTGGGCAGGTTTTTCGAGGTGTTTGGGGCTCTGCATGATTTTCGGCTGGAGGTTCGCGTTCTTTGTGGGGTTCGAGATTTTGCAGATCAGTTTAGACCTTGGATACTAACTGCCTCCACTCAGCAACAGTTGAATAACATGTATAATACTTGTACAATATAGATATATGAGGCCCCTTAATAGTAGCCCTACCATAGATTGTTACTGTCTGGGGACAGTACCCAATGTAAACCTTTCGATGAGGATCATGTTGCTGAGGCGCTTTGAGAAATTAAGAAGATTAGTCAAGGGTCGACATTTGAGTTTCAGTCAGTCTAGGGCACCAGTATGAAGTATGCTGCCGGCACTAGGTACCCCCTTATAAGTGCTCCGTTGTCCACTCTGCATGCTTCTCTCCTGCCAAATGGCTGCTGCTATACCCGAAAAGCCATAAAGCCCTAAATCAGCTTAAATCCAAAAGCCCAGAACCCTGATATCCGAAAGCCCGAGAACGTCCTAAACCCTTACGGTAGGAGGTCCCCGCGACTGCCCTTCGCTTGGATTCAGCATTCCGCAGCTTCGTACTGTGTCCAGCCCGGATAGGACTTCATCTGTTGCGACACCTCTGAGTTTGCTTTCAAGCAGCGGGGTTCATGATGTGGCATGATCATGGCTCTGTAACTTCGCTAATATAAAGCCTTCGGTAGGAATCTCAAGGCAAGCTTGGTGTAGAACAATTCAGGGAGCGGACGACGTGGAGGCATCGAGCTTCTGTTCTCCAGGAGCCACCCTACGAGCCCAGATCTGCAGCCCACGACCCTAAACCCTAAACCGTAAACCCTGAAGCGTCTGAAATCCTCAAGAGCCCAACAGCCGACGCCCCCAGCTCCCTAAACCCTCTAAATTCCCCCAACATCCCTAAACCCAAGATCCCCAAAGCCCCAAAATACACCCAAAAGCCCTAACACCGTAAATCCTACTGAGACCCTAACCCCTAACCCCTAAACCCTAAACCCCTAAACCCTAAACCCTAAATCCTAAACCCTAAACCCTAAGCCTTGGGGCCTCGAAGCCGCAGAGCCGATGGCTGAAGTCCGGGATGAGGGCCTCGAGGCTCCCGAGGCCGCGGCTCTTCCTGCCAAGAGAGCGAGACGGGAGTTTCCGCGAGGCGGAGCTGGGTTAAGGGTTTAGGGTTTTGGGTTTAGGGTTTAAGATGGGTTTCAGGTTCAAGCTAGGGTTTGGGGTTTTAGGTTTTGGGTTTGGGGCCTAGAGCTCAACTAGAGTCCTGGAGGTTGCCAGAAGAGCTCCTTACAGGGTCACCAGAAGGATATCTTATAAGGTGAACAAACAAGTTCACATAAAAATGGTTATTAGAATGGTTACTGTACTATAAGGGATCCTATGTCCTGTGAGAGTCGCAGACTGGTTCCTATAAGGGTTACTACATGGCGACGACAAGGGTTGGTCAGGTTTACCGCAAGGGTTCTTTCAAGGGTTGCTATCAGGGCTCCTTGACCTGTAAACAAGCGTTAGCACAAGGATTATTATCAGGTTTGCTGTAGGGGTACCCTTATAAGCATTTTTTTTGCAAAGCTTTGTGGAACCAGTTCAATATCGGACAAAGCTCTGTGCAAAATCCGACCTGACCCCTAGACCATCCCTAGACATCCCCAGAACCCGTCTACAAATGAACGTTCGTAGTTTCGCAAGAGCCCAAGGTGCAGATGAGCCGGCAGGGGCCGAGGCGGAGCTCTCCGCCGCGGAGTATCTGAGGACGGAGTAGTTGACTTTCACAGACTTGAAGGTTTGTTTCAGGGTGCATCTTATCTTTCTTGTCAACCCCCAAGTAAAGTTTAGGGTCTATATGGGTTTACTGCCATGTTTGTAGAGTGTGAAGAGCTGATACACAGCCCTTCGGCTTTGTTGCATGAATGTTTGCTATAAGAAGCCCTCAAGAGAAAATGTTGGCCTATGAGCTCCGCATGTCAGAGGATGCTGGTCGCAGCGGGTGTGGCTGAAACCGAGCTGGTGAACCTCGAGACGCCTGCGTCTGGGTTCTTGTTATAAGGAACTGAACTTAACGTAAGTGCTTGGGGCTTAGGGTTCTTGTTAAGGAACTTAACTTGAGTTTTCATTGTAAGTAAGGAAACCCCATTATCTGCTATACATCCCTATTATGCCAGCTTGAATGAAGTTCCTTACCAGCAGCCAGGCATCCGTGCCTTCGGGCACCGAGACCCCGGACTTGGAAGCTTTGAACCGTGGCGACGAGACGCCACTGCTGGGACTCTCCTGGCCAAGCGACCTGAGGCGATTCCGGAGCTCAGTGTTTCCCCTACAGACGCGGCGCTCCTCCGAGACCCGCGTCCTCAGAGCGGAGACGCCGCTCTCCGTGGTTTCCGAGTCGCCCATCGCCTCACCGACCCCGGCCCTAGCCCTGCCGGCCCTGGCCCTGCCGCCACCACTGGCTCCGCGCGCGTCCATGCCGGCGCCGGCGCTGCCGCCCAGCCGGCGCCGGCTGCCCAGGGCTCTGCAGGGCTCCGAGCTTTCGCTCTCCTTGGGCTCGCCTTTCCCGGTTCCGAGCCCGAGCCTCCTCAGCGTGCCTTCCGAGACAGATGCTGGGTTCTGGAGTACCATACTTTAATGCTTTTTTTGGTATCTGTTCCTTACAAACCCCAAAGTGAAACGTAAGTTTACATGTTGGTATCTGTTCCTGGAAAGAAGCCCAGTGTGATGAAATACATACGTTTATAATTGTATATGTTTCTCCTTGGTTACCTTTTTGTTTCGGTATCTGGTCCTGAAAAAACTATTATGAATCTGAAGTTTATGCCGCTTTGCTCCTTTATTACTTCAACCGGGCTTTGGAGTACCATACTTTTTTCTTAAAGGAACCCTTATGAAATAAATGTGTATTCTTTTTTCTCCCTGGTTACTTAAAAGCCCGGTCAAAGCCCAGGATGTGCTCTCACCCACAGCACAGCCATCGAGGCTTCTGGTCGGCGAGGGCACGCCTTTGGAGATGACGTTGCTGGGTTCCTCTTGAGGAACTTTCTATAATATGTAATATGTAATATGTAATATAATATATAATATATAATGTACAATATATAATACATAATATATAATGTACAATATACAATATACAATATATAACATATAATATAATATATACAGTATATAATGTGAATAGTATATAATAGTATATAATAGTATATAATAGTATATAATAGTATATAATAGTATATAATATATAGTATATAGTCTTTTGTATATAGTATATAGTATATAGTATATAGTATATAGTATAAAGTATATAGTATATAGTATACAGTATATAGTATATAGTATATATACATAAATAAGCCACACATATATGTATGTGTACATATATATATATATAATTGTTGAGCACATTACTGCTATAGTCACCTTAGGAATTTCCAATTTTGTTCATATGCAACCCAAGAGAAAATCAAGAAACTATGCTTTAGTATGGTTCTAAGGGCGGGTATAGTATTGGTTCCTCACAAGCTATCAAGTGTAGTCGTGACGCGGCTGCTTATCGCGAATGACTTGCTTTCCTTGCATTATGGCAACTTATATGGAGTGCCCTCCTTGACAATCCACTAGAACCCCCAAAACTGTGTAGAGCACAACGAAACTCGTATGCAAGTCTTCCCGGTATAGCAGGTCCTTGTATGCAAGCTGCACGGCATCTCTGTACAGACCTTCTAGGACCTTAGAAGTCGTTTTCTCAACTACCGCACTTTTTCAGCAACGCTCATCCCTAAAGCCTAAACTCTCAAACCCCAGAAGCCCGACACCCTCAACATTAAACCCCAAACTCTAGACTTTAAGCCCCAAGCCCTTAAACCCTACAGCCCGAAAGTTGTCAACAAGAGCCGAGGCTGGATCTTACCCGGCTCATTCCCTGGACGCCGGTCGTGCCTGGGTTCTTGTTTGTTGGAACGAAGTCGAAGTGTCAGTGTCAAAGAAAGCAACTGTAGTACGTTGTAGGGCTTCGTAAATTCAAGTCTCCAAAATACGCAATCCAGATTATTTACTGCAGGTCCCTACTATGGTAGCTTACACTCGTTCCTTCTATTCTGATGCCCTTACTCTGGGAACCTTATAATTTCGTTCCTGAATGGAACATGATATGGTTCATTTATCTGGTAGCCTAAATTATCCCGTATGGCACACAATCTGGTTCCCTTATCCTGGTAACCCAAATATAAGCTCCTGAACCCCTAAACCCTAAACCCCTCAACCCTAAACCCCATAAACCCCTAAACCCTACACCCTATAAACCCAAAAGCGCCCTTGTAGCTCCCTTTAGAGGAGCCCTTCTTCACAATACCCTTTAAATAAGTCAAAACCCTAAACCCTATATAAACCCTAGACTCGCCAACCCTAAACCCGAAACCCCCAAACCCCCAAACCCCTAAACCCCAAAACCCTAAACCCCTCAACCCCTCAACCCATAAACCCAAAACCCTGATCCCTTTAAAGAAGTCAGGAGCCCTATAGAACCCTCATAGATCCCTTTAAAGGAACCCTTTGAAGAAGTCAAGACCTGAGGATGCCAAGCAGCCCTCCACGCCGGGGCCCTCTGAGATGGGTTCTCAAGGCTCCTCCGACGAGGAGGAGAAGGGTTCCCCTAAACTATAGTAGGATCCCTAATATGATTTAAGGTATATTCCTTAATTAAGGGATATTGGAGTCTCTGGGTTCTTAAGTTAACATGCAGTGGTGTGCACTTGTGCACTAAATGACATGAACGAGCGTCAACACCGCAGCACTTGGCTTCACACAGAGTAGTGAAGCTTGCGTCCTTTGTTCGCATGTTTGCTCAGTCCTCGCGTTTTGTGCTGCATGGTGTGTCAGCGAGATGTCGAGGGCTTCCTTTAAGGGACCTATAGGGGTATAGGGTTTAAGGTTTATGAGTAAGAAGGGCTCCTCTGACGAGGAGGAGAGGGGTTAGAGTTTAGGATTGAGGGTTAGGAGAGGGAGGAGGGAGGAGGTTTAGGGTTTAGGATGAGTTTAAGGTTCAGGGTTCGGAGTTTAGGGATGTTTAGAGTTCAGGAGTTCAGGTTGAAGGGTTTAGGGTTGGTTTAGGATTTGGGGTTTAGGGTTTAGGGTTAGTTTAGGCTTAGTTTAGGGTTCAGGGTTCGGGGTTTAGGGTTTAAGGTTTAGGGGAGAGGGAGAGGGGGAAATAGTGTTTAGGGTTAGTTTAGGGTTTACGGTTTAGGGTAGTTCGAGAGGGGGAAATAGTTGTTCAGGGTTAGATTGGGGTTTACGGTTCAGGGTTCGGTGTTGAGGGGAGAGGGCGGGGGTTTAGGGTTTGGGTCTGGGTCTGGGGTTTGTAGGGTTGGGGGAACGCCGTTCGGAATGCCCATTTTGAGTATGCGGCAACCTACGGCGGCTTATGTTTTGTAGGGTCCTGGCACAAGTCCGACATTGACAAGAAGTAGCAACACTGCTTTGGAGGTTTACGGCATATATGGGAACTTTGTGTGCGTGTGTATATGGGCCATTCTGCATGAGGGCTTAAATGGAGAGCACTACGCGTCGAAGTATTCAGCCTTCTATGTTATAGGTGAAGTGTTAGGGTTGCTATTGCGGATTGAAGGTCTAGATTCCGAAACTTCCGTGCCCCGTCCAAGCATTCACCAACCACAACACCTACGTTCGGGATGTCCTTATTGTAAACGCCCGGAAGGCTGCTTACAAGTCGGGATCCTACACTTGGGTTTAGGGTTTTAGGGCATCCAAAGGATCACATGTCTGCAGTACTGCGTCCCCCCTGACCCGCAGGATACCGTGGAGCAAACCAGCGGCGATGTGACTTGTGCCACCTAAAAAACGTGGAGCGCATGAAAACTTCTGTTTTTGTAAGCCAAAGACCAGAAAGCAGCTCTGAGCCGTGTTGAAGCCTGATCAAGATGTTCATGGACGCTAGTGACCGCTAATTAGTTCTTAGCCAGGTTCCTGTAGCACTATAAAGGACGCATGTTTGCCATGCCGAACCATCATTAGATATAAGATTCACCTTGCCATCCCTATAGAAGCATAGCAGAACATAGCACAAAATGTCACGCTAATTCTTCCTGCCCCTGCATTTTGCTATGCTGAAACCCCACAGTCGCTCCCCCAAATCCCTACTCGAGGTTTCTTCCTTGTGTTGCACTCTCACCCCAAACTCTCCGAACTGAATCCCCAACATCAAGCCCTAAACCCTAAACCCAGGTGATCCCCACCTTCCAGCAGTGGCGGAGCGCCCGACTGGCGCCCCAAAATCGGAAGCTTAGAAGCTGAGTAGGTAACCTTTAACCTGTTGGGGTGTGTATAATCCTACTATAGTTGAAAAGGTTAACCTTTTTTGGGCCAGGGTACTCAGCACCTGAGGAAGAAGCGCAGAACGCCGGTGATTCTCTTGAGCTGAGTTCGAGGGTTTTAGGGTTTAGGGTTTAGGGTGGCTCGTTCGTCTAAGGGTGTTTAGGCTTTTGGTAAATCCTTTTTCTGGAAGATAATCCTTTTATGGAAGATTTGAAGGTGTGGGTTTAACCTGTGACCCCAAACCCTGCAAAATAGTAGGTTATGACCCCTTAATTAGAGGGTCGAACCCTTAAAACGGTAGGTTTTTGGAGTCTAGTTCATCAAGCTTCTGATGGATGCTCCCCCGATCCATCTAAACCCGAAGCCTTCAACTTCAAAAATTCCGGAGCGGGGAAGCTCTCGGAAGCCTACACCGCCCAAAAGCTAAAAGGGTCAGTTTTTTTTTTTAATCTTCCCCTTGTATCAAACAGCCACCTAGTCTCCGGCACCCTTGATATCTACCATTCATAAAAACAAGGGTTGCCAAAACCAGTCAGTTCCGATGGTTTCTTATGGTAAGTCTGAATTTCAAAACATGTCGTAGCAACCTTGCAACACCCTGGCAGAGCACTTGACACCCCTGACGGAACCCTCTTTGGGTAACATGAAAGAACACCTTGAGACCGTTCAAGTCTAGACCACGTCATTGAGGAAGTCCTATATGCTCCCAAACCCTAACCTTCAAATTGCAGATTCACAAAACCCTGAACGCCTAAACCCTCAACCCTAGATTTACACGGCCACGTCTCCTTCCCAAGAAGCCCCCACAGCCGACACGGCTGCGAAATCGGATCTTCGAGCACCTCGGTGAAGAGCGCCGGGAAAAAGCGAGCACTGAGGGCCCCATTGTTGGAGCAATTGTGACTCTGGGCTTTCGGGCTTTTTTTCGGTCCGGGTTTGAGGTTTAGGGTTTTAAGGCTTTCTTGGGGGTACTTAGAAAATAAGGTTTATTCTTTGGTTATTATAATCCCTAGGGGTCTAAGTTCAGTATAGCTTTGAGAAAGCCCACTAAGGTTAGGGGCTTGAGGACGAAACGGTCACTGAAGCAATGAAGCAGAAGTCCATCCCCATGGATGGCCAGGTATCCGAAACCCTAAACCCTCAATCCGAAAACCTGATCCCTAAACCCTAAACTCATTTCAGAAATCCCAAATCCTTAGTGGGAGTTTCCGAAAATAGGGCACCCTAATATAGTACCCTAAGTAGTAGGATCCTGATTACAAGGCCCCAAAATAAGGTATCCCCAATTTTCGGAAACTCCCAGTTATCTCTACGCAGGGAATGTTGGTGTGTGGATTTGTTAGGGGTTTAGATTGGCATCTTCCCTCTTGCAGCCCTCATTACCGACCCTAATGTAGGAACCTGATTAAGAAACCCTGGGCCTATAACCCCAAAATAGTAGGATTCATATAAGGAACCCCAATAAAGGCCCAAGGTTTCTTAATCAGGTTCCTACATTAAAACGTGAACCGCAACCCTCAGTCGTAATGGAGCCTTTTACTACTTGAAGAAGGCTACTGTGGAACCTGGTTTTGGGTTTTAGATATGGGGGTTTCCGAAAATTAGGGGTACCTTGTCTTGGGGTACTTATAGTAAGGACCCTACTATTTAGGGTACTATATTAGGGTCCCCTATTTTCGGAAACTCCCATATGCTAGGTTTTGAAGCACCGAATTACACCCCCCAAAACCTGGCATTTATGGAACTGCTCATGGAGCTCTATAGAGCTTTAAAGATGCCCTGTGGACCCTTCAAGAGCCCTTGTAGATCCCAACCAGCAGAGCCTTAAATGAAGCCACACCGAGGCTCTGCGCAGCTCACGGCCCCCAGTGGGTACGAGCCCCGTGGAACGTCGGTTCTTAGTCGGTTCAGGGTTGGGTTGTAGGGTGTAGGATTTGGCGATTAAGGTTTAGCGCTTAGGGAAAGGGAGGTTGTGTGTCTAATATAGAAGCCTGAACAATTACGAATATTTTCCTTCGGGCTCCTAATATGGTTGTACCCCAAGCCCTAGACCCTAACCCAAAGGCCCTAGGCCCTAGACCCCCCCAAATCCATTTTCTCATTATTCAGGCCCGGCTATTATCGGGTGGTGCATGGAGCATGCATGGAGATATAGTTTAGGTTACCATAAGAAGGAAACCCCGTTGTGTACCATAGACTGTAGATCCCTGGTAACCAAATTCGGTTTTAAGATCCAAGTTTAGGGTCTTTGGGGCACAACATGCTGGTGGGAGTCAGCACCCCACAAGACTCAGATGCCAGACGCAGCGACCGTTTCTCGAGATGGATGTGCCGACGAGCGACTGCAGGATTGGACAGTCATTTTGCACGTTGTGCTTCCAGCATTGCAGGGATTGGCGAAGAGGGAATCGGGAAGGACAGGGACTTGAAGCCAGGCGTGTCGAATCAAGTTCGTCAGCAAGCACCTCTTTTAGCAATAGCCAGACCCTCCTAATTAAAGCCTACTCGCCCTAAACCGGCACAACCGACAATGCTTGAGTTGTGGGCTTGGCTACCGCTCGTTGGCAGCCAGAGTGATCTTTTCATGGGGTCGATCGTCTGGTTTACGACATTGGGCTTAGGAGTAGAGGGAGCAACCTTTAACTTTTTTCGGTACCTAAACCCTAAACCCTAAACCCTAAACCATAACTCCTATATATTCCCGAAGGTTAAGCCTAGGATACTGGACAAGTAAGTGGGGCCGCAGGCCTTCGGGTCTAATACAGAGGCCTTAAGAATTAGAGCAGGTTTATGGCCTCTTTGTAAACAGTACACATATAGTAAGGAACCCCACGAACAATGTTCGTAATTATGTAGGCCTCTATTTTGTAGAATCCGTGCCTTATTGCGGCTTCACCGTTGTAGTGCTGCGGAACTCCGGATCTCTTGGGACTATGCTCGTGTTAAGGAACTTAAGTTTCCGAAGTAGGGATGGACAGTAAAGAATACGTTAGCCTACCAAACCCTACTTTTTGTAGGTTCTTATTATGAATCCTAATATGGAGTTTATAGGGACCCGACAAGAAAGTAGGGTTTGGTAGGTCAAGGTAGGGTTTCTTGAGTACGGGAACACAAATTCCCCTATATCACCCTAAACACTACACCCTAAACCCCAAAGCCTAAACCCTAAAAAGCCTAAACCCCTAAATCCCAAGCCGCAGCTCCAGCATGATTGAGGTTTCGCCCAGGTTTGAAAGACCCCGCAACAAAGTACGGCCGATCTGGGTCTTGTATCGAAAACCCTTGAAGCCCAAGCACTGCAAACAGTAATGCGTATGCATATATATATGTGTGTCTATGTGTGTATATATGCCCATACATTTCAAAACAAGAGGCATATACAAGTACATACATACACAGACATACATACGTACGTACGTACGTATGTATGTATGTATGTACTATGTATGCGTACATACAAACACAAACATACCCTCAATCCTAAGTTGTCAACAGCTCTGCTGCCAAGGCTTTTCAGAACACAATCCTTAGCACCTACAGTAGAAGCGCAAAAGTTGGAAACCCAATAGCCTCAATCCTTAAGAGTAATGCATAAGGAATCCCAGCACTATTGGACCTTTATCCGGTTTCTAAATTTATAGGGTTTCCTGTAAACCCGCCACGGTTTTTCGGGATTGGGACCTACAGACTGTAAGGGGAGGTATAGAGCTCCAGCAGAAGACTCAGGTATAGGGTTCAGAATTTTGGAGGTTCGGGCTTCCCAGAGACTCCGATATCCCTTAATTTAAGGAATACACCTATAATTTAGGGTATATTCCTTAATTAAGGGATATTGGAGGGTTTCAGGATCAGGGATGCTCTGGGTCTACGGTTTAGGGTTTAGGGTTTAGGGTCTACGGTTTAGGGTTTAGGGCTAAGGGTTTAGAGTCTAGGGTTTAGGGTTTAGGGTTTAGGGCCAAGTTTAATAGCTAGAAGGCCTCTTGATGATCCCGTCCCGAAGTGAGGGCTTGGCTGCAGGGAATGTCGGGGTCTTAGGGGCTGAGCATCCTAGCCCAAAAAGCTAGTTAATCCTCTACATTATGGTAACCCTAATATGGAGTTTATAGGGACCCGACAAAAAAGTAGGGTTTGGTAGGTTAAGGTATATGAGCCCAGAAAAGGTTAAAGGTTACCTGCTCAGCCCGCTAAAAGGCGAGTTATTTCTTTATCGGTCGACGAGCGTTTAGGGTTTAAGCGCTGGTGCAGCTAGGGTTTGGGAGTCAGGTATGGTTATTTCCGGAGGGCAACGTCTAGGTTGGGGTCCTTGTGGGAATCCCCTACACAGAACAGATGCTAAGGAGCCTACTTTGAGTGAGCTTTCTTTGTGACCTTCGAGTGGGTTAATTATACCCTAAACCCTAAACCCTAATCTCTTTGGACTCGTTTTTCTTGAGGCCGGCTCAGCAAGAACTCCTCCGCGAGACGCTCCGCCGTGCGGGCACAGCTCCAGGGGAGATCGTCCGGGGGCCCTGTAGCCGGGTTCTTGTGAAGGAATTTATAAGGGAGGGGGGGGGGAAGCGGCTTAGAGTCTAGGATTAAGGGTTGTTCAGAGAGATTTTCAGCAATGGGCCCCAAGGGACGAGGTTTCTCTTTTAAAGGAACCCAGACGACTTGTCAGGTCTGTGTGGGATTGCTACTACCTGGTTTGCAAGTGATGGCACTAGCAAGCAGCTCTGTGCCAGGAATCGTTGCCACATGTCGAAGCCTTCAAACACAGCAAATTCGCCGTCCAAACGACGAGATTCAGATTAGATTCGTTAGATTTCATGTCTTTCAAAAAGCGCCCCGCAAAAACAATCAAAAACCCTTGCACAAAGCCCTATAGCCCTAAAGAAGCCCTCCACAAGCCAGTCTCCTCAGGCCGCCTCAGAGTGCCAGGCGCCTTGACATCGGAGATTTGAGGGTTCTGCAAGCTTTTTGTACGGTTTTACAAGGGGGGGGGGTTGGGTGGGTTGTGCGAGAGTTTTGTATGTGTTTAGCGGTGTTTTGTTCGCGAGGATTTTCTAGGTTTCTTTTTGAGGTGTCATGGTGAGTCCTCGATTTTGCAGGGTTTTTCGAGGTTGTAGAGGGCTTTACTTGAGCGTTTCAGGGCCTCTTAGGCAAGAGACCCAGTTCCTAATCGGGTTGGCGGTTTAGGGTTGAGGGCTGGCTCCTTTAAGGAGTAACTATTAGACTGATATTCTTCCTTGGGATTCCTGGTTATCATGATACTATCATATATCCGAAACCCCAATTTTAACGATCAAGGCCCCTACATTAGCGGAGGTCGCCGCCAGCAGGGTTGTGACCAAGAGGCTGTCATAAAGGTTTGGGTTTGGGCTTAGCGCTGACAGTTATGCCTTCACACCTAGAGAGGGTGATGCCCCGAAAACATGAGTATTATGCATTGTGCTGCATAGGGCATAGGGCCTCTATAGGTGGTGTAAAGTTTTCTATTGGTGGTGTCATGTCTACTCTTCAACTCTCCTTGCCATGAACCGTACGACCCCGCAATCGCCAGAATAGATATCCGAGACTTCAAAACTCAAGCGTACGTGCAGAAGCCCATAGATTGGCTGACTGAGGGGGATACTTGGAGGTTCATGGGTAGTTATAAGTCTGGTCATAAGTTGGGTAACTGTACTTATAACCCATATTAGGGGAGTTCTAGCCCCACTTATAACTACCCACACATCTCCAAGTAGAATGTTGGTTCAGCGCGTCGGACCATCTGGCCTAAACCCTTGTGACATAGATCCCAGAAAACTCGTGTGTGTGTGTATGTTTATTGCAACTCAGAGGCTAACCTACGGGTCCAAGTACGTAATAATCATATGCTCTCCCAAATACTAAGCTTCAGAACTACTATAGACTATCCTAAACCCAAGTACCTCATTATTGGGTCCCTTGGGCCCTTAAAGCCTTACATTAGGGCTATGGTTGAGGGTTTTGAGGTGCAGGATCTCGAGAACCTGAAGACACCCGCAGAGATCTGCTGGGATTCGATGCATCAAATTTTCCCGCGACCCCCTCCCTCTCCAATCTCCAGAAGGGTTTTATCCTTAGACCCTGGAAAGCCCTAAACCCATGAAGAACCGTTAATCCCTTGACGGGGACGCTGTTATAGAACCCCATAGTACCCCATAGGGACCCGATTGTAGAACCCTAGGTTTTAGCCCACAATGGGGACCCTATTTTAGAACCCTATAGTAGCCCTTACGGGACCCTTGTAGTTCCCGTTTAATTGAAGATTTTCGAGACGTCAAATTAGGCTTCAATCCCAACCACCGGAATCCCGAAAACCCCTAAACTCTTTTGGGTTCAGGATTTAGGGCTCAGGGTTCAGGGTTTAGGGTCCCGTAATATACCTTAAATTCTACACCATAAACCCCAAGCCCTATTCCCTAAACCGTACACCCTCAACCCTAAGCCCTACACCCTAAACCTTATTCCCTAAACTCTACAACCTAAGCCCTAAATCCCTACCCTAAACCGTGAGCATTATGCGTATCAGGTCGACCGAAGCACCGAAGCACAGCTTGACCGGACGTCGTTCACGGCCGCGATATGTCAGCACAGGCCATCCGGAACTATCAGGTTCCGACCACTGGAGGAGAGAAGGCAACGTGGCACACGCGCCAATCGAGATGTACCCTACAAGCTGCGCCAGGAAGCAGCGTGGGAATAACGCGCGTACCATGGCGGCAAGCAAACTGCGCGGCGACCTCCTGCTCGCACACTGCCTACTTGCCAGCCTTCCAAATTCCATCTCGGGGTCCTCCCATGCTATCACTGGTATTAGGTAAAGTGTTTTTTGGTGGGGCTTGGCGCCAAGCCCAAACCCAAGCCCAGCCCCAATTGCACCCAAACTCGCAAGCCTTACCCCCAAACTCCAAGCCCAAAGCCCTGCACAGCCCAAACCCCCAAACTCCAAGCCCAAAGCCCTGCACAGCCCAAACCCCCAAACCCCAAGCCCTACACCCTGGCACCCGAAAAACCCCCAAGCCTCCTTCGCCCAGCAACCCAAACCCCAAGCCATTAAACTCAAGCCCGAAGCACAGCTGTATTGGTTTACTATTGGTGAGCCAAACCCTAAACTTTAAACGAGCCATACAGGAATCTTGAAAACGCCGCAGGGCAGGGATCCCACAAGCCACAAGCCGGGTTAGGGTCCGGTATCCCCAGCAAGGTCCTTCCCTAATGTCCTGAGCGGGGTCCCTCTGCCAAGCCGGTGCAGGAGCGGGGTTTCCGAGCCCGTGCGTCGCGATGCGTGCCGCTGCCCCTAAGCCCTACTCCTTAAACCCCACACCCTAAACCCTTAACAAGGACGACGAAAAGGCGTTCAAGACAAGATCGTGAAAAAGGAAGTCCGAAAAGGATCCGATGTTTCCCGCCGTGGCAGGCGAACGGCTCGCAGCTTGGAGATCCCATCGAGTCCGGGCGCCCTTTTTCGTCGGTTTTTTTGAGCTTCCGGGGTTTGTGATTTAGGTGTTAGTGTGGGAATTTCGGAGTTTAGGGTTTAGTCTAGTTTTTTGAGCTTTTGGAGTTAAGGGTTTAGGGTTCAGTTGAGTGTAGAATTTAGGGTATAGTTTAGGGTTCTTTGGCCAATGGTTTAGTTTAGGCTGTAGGGCCTACTGTAGGGTTTCCAGCCACCCATATATGCAGGTTTGAAAAGGTTGCTATAGGTTTTAAACAAACATCCTGGTGTTCTTGCAAGACGTATACCTCAAAATCGGGTGGGGGAGATGCTGAATATGAGCTCAAGTATATTACTAACCCCTAAACCCGAAACCCCATACCTTAAACCCGATTCCTAAACCCCAAGCCTTAAACCTTAATCCGTTCATGTCTTGGGGTTTCGGCGGGCTAAAGGTTTCGGAGTTTGCTGTTTTGATGTTGCGTAGTTTAGGGTTGCAGGCTTGAGGGCGTGGGCGTGGCAGTCTACGATTTCCTGTAAGTTTAGGGCTTTAGGGTTTGCTGTCTCGGCACTTGAGAATTACAGGGTTTAGCTTTTCGGATTTAGGGCTGTGGGTATATAGGGCTCCAAGCATTGATATAGGATCTGGATTGTCGGGTTTGATTCGCAGACCCAGTGCCGACACCCCATCCATGAGCAAAACAACGCCGAGTCCATCGAAATTTGATACTGTTGCAGCGCGAGCAGAGGCGAATGTTAAGGATATGCAAATAGCCCTCCGCCCTAAACCCCTAAGCCCCAAATCCGTATCCTGAATCCCTAAACCCCTACAAGCGCTAAACCCTAAACCCCTAAACCTTCTCTCAATCTTTAAATACCGCGAAAGCCTGAAACCCTATAACCCTAAACCCCTAAATCACCCCGAAAGCATATCCGTAATCCTTAAAACCCCTAAAGCCCTAAACCCTGCAACCCGAAGCCCTTAAAGCCTAAACCGATAGTTTCAAAGTTTCGGCTCAGTAGTTCGCCTACACATGTGGGTGGTTGTCAAAATTAGGGTCCCTTTTTGGGTACCCTAAATAATAGGTCCCGTATTATAATAGGGACCCAAAAAGGGACCCTAATTTTGACAACTACCCACATGTGAACTTTCTGTTTAGGGTTCAGGGTTTGTGTTTAGAGTTTAGGGATGTTTAGGGTGTAGAGTTTAGGGTCAGGGAGTTCAGGGTGTGGGGTTTGGGGTCTAGAACTTCGGGTCTAAGGTTAAAGGTCTCGGGTTCAGGGTTAAGGTGGAGAATTGAAGGTCTCGTGTTTAGGGTGTTGGGCGTAGGGTCTAGATTTTTAGTTTAAGGGTTTTAAGGTTGTGAGCTGAGGACGGGTGCCATCGACAAGGTCCAGCGCGAACAGCCGCGAGCAGGCTGGATCTGTAAACAATCCTACAGACGCTGATATAGTACCCTAAACCCTGAAGCTTTAAACCCTGAGGCCCAAAGCCATAAGCCCTGAACCCGTTAAACTTGAGCCCTAGTTTACATCGAAAAAACCCTACACCGATCTACGAAGCCTAAAATGTCTTCCCGACATCTTGAGGGAATCCCTCGAGGTAAAGAAGCTCCACATACTAAGCTGTGGTGCGGGGGTTGAGGGTTCAGGGGACTTCGGGTTGAGGGACTAGGTTCCCCAGTAGTACCCTTTTGCCCTTTTTCTTTTTGGGTCCCCTGATTTAAACCGAATAGTAGGAAAAAGGGTACCCTTATTATGAAGGGGCTACTGGGGAACCTAGGGGAGGGCTTCAGGTTCAAGGATTTGGGGTCAAGGGTTTGGCAGGCCTGGGATTGGGCGGGTTCCCTAGGAATCCAAGGACTCATATATTAAGGCTTTTGGGCCCAAAGACCATACTATATAAGGCTTTTGGGCTGTTTTGATGCCAAGGGTTTAGGGTTTAAGGACCCTAAACCCTGAACCCGAAACCCTGAACTGTTCTTCGGGGGTTTTCGGGTGCAGGCTTGCGGTTGACGAGCTTGCTGCTGGCTCTGCAGTTATAGGCTTCAGGAGTCGATGTTCGTATCTTCTCGTATAATATAGAAGCCTGCATACGGTTGATGATATATAATCCTGCATTACATTAATGACCCCAGACTATGGGAATGATCGTATAATCCTTATGATGGATATTGCAGCGTTTATATCATTAACAGTAGTTCGTGGTACCATTCCTTGGTGTTCCTTATGATGTTTGTCGTCTGATGTGCGCAAAAACCATATTCCAGCCATTAATGCCCCTATACTTGGCCCATCTCCGAACAAGCTTGGCGGTGGCATCCGACAGCTAGGCATAGGCTAATTGCAGAAACCCCGGCACCCCAATTCGTCGTGCTCCTGCTGCAAATACGGGGCCCGAAACCCTATTCTAACTATTAAGACCCCTACATTGCAACATTTAGAGTTTAGGGTTTAGGGTGAGCCCAAACATCCTAACAGCACTTTAGACTTGCAAGCGCTAAACCCTAAAGCCCCAATGCAAAGCTGCAGCAGTTCAGTGGTTCTCCTGGTTAACCTAAACCCTAAATCTCTCCCGGCTGGGCCCATAAGGGACTGAAATCTGGAGCTGTAGCCCAGACCCAAATCTCATGGCTCTAGATCCTGATGGGTTTAGGGTTTACTCCGGATCGAGCAGTCACTAGTCGAGCTTGCTATTTCGAACCTAGAAATATACCCAGACACCCAGAGAATCCCACAACATCAAGACATAGAAAGTTCTTTATTGCTCAAAGAACAAAGCATCTTTCCAGCACCAAACCTTCAACTTGAAGCCTTAGAGCCCTAAACCGAAGTCGTAAAACCCTAAACGCTATCAGACCCCTAAACCTCAAACCCTAAGCCCTCTAATCCTAAGCCCTAACCCTTCGAACCTTACACACTAAGTTACCCCACGCCCTGGAACCCTAAACCTTAAGCCCTAAGCCTTAAACCCGAAGCTCTAAGCCCCTAGAACCCTCAACCCTAAGCCGCCAACATCAAACCCTAAGCCGAAACCTAAACCCTAAGCCCTAGAACCCTAAACCCTAAGCTCGGACTACTATTTTAGGGTTCGGGACCGAGCCTTGCCCACGAACTCCCGCACCTTGTCCACGAATTTCATTGAGGCTTCAGTTACTATCAGACTCAGACAGAGACGGCTTAGGGTTTATAGGGTTTATAGGGTTTACAGGGTTTAGGGTTTATAGGGTTTAGAGTTTAGGGTTTATGGTAGGGTTTAGGGTTTAGGGGCGTGAGCTTTGATATTGGAGAACCACCCACACCCCACAACTTCACCCAGCCTGTGGTTCTCTGAATAAGCAGCTCGTGTCCTTCGGTTGTTGAAAGCTCTAACCTAGAGAGCTCTTAAGTAGAAAATACATACTTGCTTATAAAGGGTTCCGGAACATGATTTGTGGTACATTCCTGAACTAACGGATGTTGCTAGGCTGTCCAGCAATTTGCCATGTCTGTTTTGATCCCGTATTGGGGTTTCTTATGACCCTTCCTCATAGAAACCTTACAGAACCCATGAAGAGCCATTATACCTTAGCCTACCACACCCTACTTTTTTGTAGGTTCTTATTATGAACCCTAATATGGAGTTTATAGGGAGCCGACAAAAAAGTAGGGTTTGGTAGGTTAAGGTAGAGCCACTTCAGAGCCCCTGTGGCACCCTTAAAGACCTCCCGAAGAGCCCTTGTGGAACCCTTGCAGGGCCCTCTCATGGAGGCTTTGTGGGAAGGTCTGGGCCCTGAACACCCCGAACATAAACCCTAAACGGTTTAGGGTTTAGGGTTTAGGGGTTTAGAGTTTAGGGTTTAGGGTTTGGGGTTTAGGGTTTAGGGTTTAGGGCTCAACCTAAAAACGCTGGACCTCTAAACCCCTAAACCCCTAAACCCGAAGCCCTAAATTCCTAAACCCGGCTCAGGTCCTTTGATTCTTATGTCCGGCAAGTGCAACAAAGGTCATGGCCGTGTGCTTGGGGTGGACCTTCGTGCGTGCTTGCGGTTTAGGATTTGGGGTTTAGGGTGTCGGGTGTGCTTTACGGTTTCTTTGAATGTTTCCCTTTAGCGTTCTCTAGGCGTTGAAGAAGGGTAATGGGGCTTTAGGGGTCCTCCTGGCTTTGGGATCTAATGTTTTTGGGGTTTACGGGCTTAGGCATGCGGCATTTCCAGGCTTTCTGAATGCGAGTTGCAGCAGGGGGGCCAACAGGATATACGATTAGGCAAGAGAGAATAAGAACGTGCACGAACGCTTGAACGTGTGCAGGCGTCTTTTCGCTGCTTTGGTACAGCGGGGATAGAGGTCGCTGTTTACACATATTGCCGTACCGGAGCCTGAGTAAGTACTATTCCCGCATACACCGAACTTATTTGTAGTATGGGACACCCCAAAACCTTATTCTGACTACTGAGGCCTTGTTGAAAGGAGGGTTTCATGTATGTTTTGGGCTCTTGACTTTGCAACATACGTTACCCAAGCCCCAGAGCCCTAGAAGCTACATCCTAAAGGCGTTAAATGCAGACCACCGATCGATACCGACCATTCCCTTCATAACCCTAGGAACAGGGATCCCGACAGTCAGGCCCACTAGGGCTTAGGGTTTGGACTGTTTGGTTATTTCGGGTTTAAAGATTTTCATTGGGTGAAACAGCGAGCCTAAGCAAGACCAAACAGATAGATTCCTTACCCCTAAAACCCTAAACCCTAAAGCCCATAAGCTAAACCCTAGGCCCTAAGCCCTACACCCAAACCCTATTTCTTTCCCCAAAACTGGGGCCTGCCACCCGAAGCGCTAAAAACCATCTAAAAGCCGGAAACCCCCGACACCCTGAAGCTCCTAAGCGGTGTGGAGGTTTACGGGTTGGTGATTTAGCGTTAAACCGGGAAGCCCGGAAAGCCCTACAGCCCCAAAAGCCCCTTAAGCAACAGCCACGTTGTTCATCCCAAGCCTTTTTTCTTTCCGGCCGAGGTGAGGGTGTGGCAGGGGTCACATCCCTTCTGAAAGCCCTCTTCTTCCTGAAGGAGATCCTCCGGTTAATATAGTTTAGGGGTTTAGGGTTTAGGGTTTAGAGAATCAAATATAGAAGCCTAAACAATGACCAATACTGTTCCTGAGGGACCAAGTAGTACGGTTTTAGGAACCAGAAACCTTACACGCTATAGCCTTTCTTAGCCCTAAACCCTATCGAACCTAAACCCCAAATACTCTAGAGCATTCGAGACCCAGAATCCGTTTGTTGGAGTCCTGAGGCCCTCTAGGATTGTTTTCTTTATACCGGTTTAGGGTTTAGGGTTTAGGGTTTCGGGTTTAGGATAGGGTTACATTGGGCCGTGCCGAAGCGCTACGCTCTAAACCCTAGGACACGCGCGATGATTTCCGCAAGAGTGCTTGTGACGAAGGGGCCGCATTCCGTCCTGCACTAGACCTCTCGCATTAGAGAACCCGAAACCACTACGCTAAACCCCAACTTCTCAAGTCAAGTTCAGGGTTATAGGTTTGGGTTTGGGTTTTTTCAACTTAAACCCTCAAGTTTAGGGTTATAGGCTATAGGTTTAGGGTTGAGGGTGTATCCTCAACCTCACCCATAAGCCCTGGCATTCTAAGGCCCGAAGTCCGCCCCAAACCCTACCAGGTCCCGCATTCTGTCGTCGTAAAAAATAAGCGCGTCACGCGTCATGTCTTCGGGTAGGGAGACCCCTTCAAAGTTTAGGGTTTAGGGTTAACTTAGCGGCATTACAGTAGCTCCCTCACAGCTCACAGCTCTGTGGTTCGCGAAACAGCCAAAGAAATGATCGCGCAGTACACCTCCGGTGAGAAATGCACTTCACATGATGTTTGACTTTAAACATCGCTGCACAGCTATAGTTCGTAAAGTCGTAGACCTTTACCCTAAGGATCACCCTGAACCCTCCACGCCTAAGCCCGCAAATCCGCAACCCCTAAGCCCCTAACTGCCATCGCCGTTCGCAACCCTTGAACAATAAACCCTAAACTTCCGCAACCCCATAGTGAGAGAGGAGCCACAAAAGAGGAGACCCTTTCAGAACACCCGAATCTCCTAGAAGCCCGTGACTGCACCAGCCGCTCCGAAACCCTATAGTAGAAGCCAGAAAAGGTGGAACATGGCTTTAGGAGGATTTGTGCTATCCCTTACACTTTACCTTAAGGGCATGAGGATAATGATGTGCCAACTTTCTGGCTTCTACTATAACCCTAAACCCCCGAAACCCGAAACCCTAAACCCTAAACCCCCGCAGCCCTTGTGGTTCAGTGCACCGAACAGCCGCTGGTGTTGGGAACTCTGAAAAAGCCTCCCATCTGCCATGGCCGTGACGCTCGAAGCGTTGAGGCCTGAAGACTCGGGGCACCCGGTTTAGGGTTTAGGGTTTAGGGGTTTTCAGACACAAAATACCCAATATTGGAACGCCCCGGCGGGGTCGTTTCACGTAGAACTGCGAAGGGGAGCAGAGCAGAAGCAAGCCCGAAATTGATGGGGTTTTGGGGCGTGGAACGCAAAAACCCTTATTGAGAACAGATGGGTGGTTGAGGCGGGACTACATGCTGACGCAAGGATTTGATTAGCGGGTGCGCCCCTATTCCTGGAGTACACGGCGCACTCACGGCACTCAAACTGTATAACGTAGGAACCTGATTAAGGAACCCTGGGCCTATAACCCCCAAAATAGTAGGATTCATATAAGGAACCCTGATAAAGGCTCAAGGTTTCTTAATCAGGTTCCTAGATTACACAGACTGAACCCTAATTCAAATCCTCAACCCTAAACCCCAAAGCCGAAACCCTAACAAGAGCCCAGGTGAGATGGTCTAGAGCCCAGAAACCCTTAAACGCTGAACCCTAAAGCCTCTTTTCCCCCTATCTTGGGTTTAGGGTTTAGGGTTTAGGGGTTTCGGGTTTAGGGTTAAGGGTTTTTTAAGGTTTCCCCAACCTCTGAACTCTAAAGCGTTTTTCCCACTTTTTCTTGGCGTGGGAGGTGCGCTCCCTTGGAGCCCGTGTACGTGACTTTGACCGGTTTGGCTTTGCCTGGAGCTTCAGAGGCTGGCCTTTCAGGGCTCTTTAGGGGGTTTAAGGGCTCTTTAAGGGCCTAAAGGATCTTTAGGGTTAAGGGTCTAAGGGTTTAAGGGCTCTTTAAGGGCTTAAGGGCTCTTATTAGGGCCCTTTCATGGGGGTTTTATGGGCTCTTTAAGGGCTTAGGGGCTCTTTCAGGGTTTAAGGGTTCTTTAAGAGTTCTTTGGCCCTGAAACACTAGACTTAGACCCTAAACCCCTCAACCTAAAGCTCCCAGCCCCTAAACCCCTAAACCTGAAACTCCTAAACCACCGAAATAGGGTTTAGGGTTTAGGGGTTTAGCCTGAAACTCCTAAACCACCGAAATAATTGCCAATACTAATTGGAAGGTTCCTTACTATATTTATAGTATAATGGGCCCCAAAACCCTATTGTAATTATGAAGGCCCCTCTATCCCTAAATCCCTTATAGATCCTTTCTCGATCCCTTATAGTAACCCTTATATAAAGCCCTCTAAGGGAACCCTATATTCCTAAATACCTTCGCCCCGACCGCACAGGACAAGATGCCCTGGAAGATCGATCTGTCCACCACCTCCACCAGGGCGGCGTCCGAGGTGTCTAGCGAGGCGCTCCTGCCCAAATTTTCAGAAAAACTATTAACAAGAGATTACAAAACATCACCGAAGCCGTGAATTCTAAACCCTGCACCCTATAAAGTCGATACCCTCGACACAAACCTACAAGTCATCCCCGAAGCTTTAAAGTCTAAAGCCTAAACCCTAAAGCCCATCCCTTCAACCCAAGGCTTAAAACCCTTTCCTCCAAAACCTCATGTCCTTATTGTTAACCCTAAACCCCTAAACCCTAAACCCCTGCCGTGCCTCGGTGGTCCCCACACCCGGCTCAAGATCCACATATCCGAAACACCTCGGGCTGCACCCCCTTTATAGGGTTTAGGGTTTAGGGTTTAGGGTTTAGGGTTTAGTAATTTAGGGTTTAGGGTTTAGGGCTTCTATAGTTCAGTCAGGGGTTTAGGGTTTCGGGTTTGGTAGGGAGACCTCTAACCTCCCTTGTAAGCCCATAGAAAAGCCTTGCGTGTCCCCACAGCCTGAAAGACAACTCATTCAAAAGCCCTTCAAAGCATCACCAAAGCCTTAAATTCGAAACCCTAAACCCTAAATACCCTAAACCCTATATACCCTAAACCCTAAACCCTATATACCCTAAACCCTATATACCCTAAACCCTAAACCCCTTAGGCCCTAAACCCTAAAGTCCATAACCTTCAACCTTAAGGTTCGACGTCCCAAAACCCCAACCGGTCCGTAGAGTAAGCCCCCTAAAGTTGGAAACCCTCAGGTTAGGGGTTCAGGGCTAGGGTTCAGGGTCTGGGTTTAGGGTTTAGGGTTTTTCCATAAAGTTGGAAACCGGATTAAGGCCAATTGGTGCTGAGATTCCCTATACATAACTCTTAAGGATTGAGGCTATGGGGTTTTGCCAACTTTTTGGCTTCTACTGTATAGTTGTTGAACATCATACCTCCGTTTAAGGCGCCTCATGGGTTGCCAAAAAAGGCTCAATACCAAAAACACCTGAACTTGCACCCCTACTTAGGGCTTAGAGTTTAGGGTTTAGGGTAGTCCGGTTCAGGGTTTAGGGTTTAGGGTTTAGGGTAGTTCAGTTCAGGGTTTAGGGGTTTAGCAAATTTAGGAGACCTCTAACCTCCCTGGTAAGCCCAAGACAAAGCCCAGCCTAAACTTAACCCCTCCAGAACCTTCATAGGAACCCTGAAAGGAAGGACTCACCGCAAAGGAACCCCCTCCAACCGAGGTTCCAGACACCTTGCTGTTCCCAACCGAAGGCGCAGCTTGAGTGCTGCTCCTCCAAATCTCCAGCCCCACAGGGTTTAGGGCTTCGGGTTTGGTAATGTAGGAACCTGATTAAGACACCCCCGGGCCTATAACCCCAAAATCGTAGGATTCATATAAGGAACCCTAATAAAGGCCCAAGGTTTCTTAATCAGGTTCCTACATTAAGGAATATTGCCAAGACATACCAATTATAAAAAGTTGCTCTCCATCATCGAAGGCATCGACTCGATCGGCCCTACTTACCAGGTTTGGGGCTTTCTGGAATTGTCGCACCGTCATTTTTGATGTGTTGTCAGAATATATGCTTTTGTGGCATCGAGTGGGAAAATGCAGGGCGTGAGGCTTCAGGGTTTGTCAGGTTGAGAGTTTAGGATTTAGCCTTCAGGATGTTGGGTTTAGGGTTGCAGGTTTGCTCCAGAATGGAGTCTAGGGGATATGTACTTAGTGTTGGTCTATATGTAAACTATAGTACACCCCAAAGCCCTATTCCAGTCATCAAGGTCCCCCCTTTTGGGGGGTTTTGCGGGGTGAAGGGATTTCAGGTCCTCTCAGGGTTTAGGAATCCCTTAAAACCCTGCACGTGGCATCAACACACACGGTTTAGGGTATAGGCATAGGGGTTAGGGATATGATGTAGTTAAGTAGAATACTTTAATTAATGTAGTGCCAAGAGATATCCGTTTCCCTGTTCCATGGCCTAGTCTCGTTGTGGCTTGGAGTAGTTATGCACAAGATGATAACAGCAGCGTGCAAACGGCGCAATGCATGAAGTTGCAAGTAAGATCGGAATTCGCCCTGCTAATTAAGGTTTAAGCATCCTGGCATTTTGCATAAATCTTAAAGCCCTGAACCCATATAGCAGCTAATAAGGCACCCTTTACAGAGCCACTGCAGAACTATATGGGGGGTATAATCTACGAAGCCCCCGTTACAAAGCCCTATGCATCGACAGGGAGCCATGGGCATCCGGAGCTCTGTTCCTCGGCAGTTGCGAGTTTGTTTGTGTGTGTCTGTCTGCCTGCCTGTCCGTATGTATGCCTTGTGTAGGTTTGTATATAGGTGGGTAGGCATGCATCAGGAAGTCTAGAGTTGCATATCAGAGAGGGGCTTTTTGGATGGAGACGCCTGCTGGGCTACTCAAACCGAGGTTATAGGGTTCAGGATTTCGTGATGTGGAGTGGATGTCTTCCGATCTGTCGGGATTCGCTCAGTCTGTATCTGGTGTTGTAGGGCTGCAAACGGATTTAATGATTTGGGTTTTAGGGATGAGCTTTATTCGATGGGATATGTTTAGCGCCCTACTGTGGTGTGTGGGCTTGCTTAAAGAGAGGTTATGGGATATCGCAGCCTTGTGGCAGGGTTTAGAAGCTTAACATCCCTGAGCCAAGCCTGGCACGCCACCCTTTGAATCGGTCGTCTTAGCAAAAACGTTCTTAATCACAACGATTAATCACAACGATAAGCCTTTGCCTAAACCTTTTGTACAACTCATAGAAAATCCTTAATAACTGCATAAAGCCGTCAAAAGCCGTATGCACCCTTATGACAACTAGGAACACCTAAACAGTGTAACAAACCTTGACACCGAAATTTTTCACAACCCTACAAAACCTCATGAAGCCACTACAGAATAGGCAGGCTTCTGGGACATGTCTACTTTAAGAGGGTCGTTGTTTACGAGCATCTTTCAAAAACTTGAAAGCCCCCCACCCCACCCCCAACCTATCAAAACCCGGCTCCTTGGATTTTAATGTAGGGGCCTTAATAATTAGAATAGGGTTTGGGGGCAAAAAACTATAATGATGATAAGGAACCCCGAAAACCCTATGCTAATTCTTAAGGCCCCAGCATTACGTTCTAAGGCCACAGGCCTTGCCTTTTCTTCGCACGCGGGAACTGCCAGAGCGGCCACCCGCCCGGTGCGTTTATGGGGTTTTCTATGCGACTTTGTTTGTTCATGCATGGGTTCGGTTTGGTCATACATGGGTTTATGAGGCTTAGAAGTAGTTGTGGGATTTATGTACAGTTATTATTATGGAGCTCTAATTGGGCTTGATAATGATCCAGTGCTTGTGGCAGGTTTTCATCAGGTTCGGAAGGCTTTATTTGATGAGGGCCAGGGGTGTCGGAGAATTCTGGGTTTATACATTGAGGATGGTTCTCTGTGGGGCTTATATCCTGGGTTAAGGGTTTTATGATATAGCGCCTAGAGGTTCTATTATTCAACTTTCCGCAAGGCTCGTTTCCGGCCCTTGTTGGGGTTTATAGTTTCCTGAATTGACTTTGGACTTTAGGCTTCACGGCTTAAGGGTCAAGAGCAACCGAACTCATTGACTTCTACACTATGGAGGCGATTCATGGCGATAGTATTCAGATTTCACACTGAGACGCCCAAAATTGAATGATCACAGCAGCTCGGGAGCACATTGCAGGGCGCAGCGTTCAGGGTGTAACGTCTTGAGGTTTGCGCTGTAAGCTTAAACCCTAAAAAAACCCTACCATACTGCATAAGCTGGAGGCCTCCATATTATAGAACCCTTACTGTATAGATCCCCTATAGATCCCGTGTTAAAGAACCCTTTAAAGGGAGCCTATTCTAATTACTTGTGCCACCTGCGGTGATACTGTTCAGATCTTTCGGCACTACCATTCCCTGTTTTTGCGTTGTCGCTACTTCCACAAGTGTTGTAGTGTTCTTTTGAATGTGACGGTTTAGGGTTTAGGGTTTAGGGATTTCTGACTTGTGCTCTGGATCCTTAAAGGCCCCTATTTTAAGCCCTCAAAGCCCTCAGACCCCTGACCCCCATCTCCTCGGCGCCTAAAGCTCCTGTGGAACCTCGAAAGAATCTGCTGCGAGCCCTTGTAAAACCGGGGTTTAGGGTTTTTTTTTGGGTTTAGGGGTTTAGAGTTTAGGAGTTTAGGGTTTAGGGTTTATATTTCGGCTTAAAGCAGTACAAGACCAGATGGTATAACTCATAGAGAGCATTGCCCAGGGGGTCCATGAACCCGAATACTATAAAACCTTGTCCCGGAAGTACTTATATGGGAACTTCAAAGTATATACTATGTATTTGAGCACATGGACGCTTAGGGCTATAAACCCAAAGCCCATAGCCCTAAACCCTAAACCCTAAACCCTAAAGCCCCACACCCTAAACCCAAAGCCCATAGCCCTAAAACTTAGATCCCATAGACTTCCCTAAACACCTTATCGGCTCGTAGGTCTTTCGAGTTGCAGATTTCAGAGACTTCCTCCGTTTTTGGCCCGTGGGGATCCGTAGCTTACTTGAGGGTCTGATCCGGCTTCTGCAGACAAGTTTCAATCCTAGAGGGTCTAAGCGTACTACCATCATGGAATATTATGGAAGTATTTAGACCCACACGACCATTCTGATCATGGTCCCAGGGGAACAAATTCCACAATAGTAGTGTCTATGGACCCGCTTGGGATACTAAACGCCTTTAGCCCAAGCTAAACTCCTAAGCCCTGAACCGTAAACCGCTAAACCCCAAGCCCCCAGCCCCCCCACAGCCGAACCCTAAGCTTAACAAATCCTGAGAACCCAAACCATAAACTAAAGCTCCCACCTCTCCATGAAGGTGCCCACAATGATTTCGTAGCCCTTCAACCCAACCCTCTCAATCGAGAGGAGTATGTTTATAGGGTTTGTTTAGGGTATGCCATAAATCAGATCCAGGAGCCCTCTACAATCTAAGGGCATCTTTGCTTAGTTTAGAGCGGCGCAGCCACTGGTCTCTCTGGGAAGCCCTCCTCCCTTCCCCCTCTCAACAAGTGCCAATACTCTCGACTATTGAAACCTAAACTCTAAACTTCAAGGTTCAGGGTTCGTGTAGGAGTTTCCGAAAATAGGGGGCCCTAATATAGTACTCTAAATAGTAGGATCCTTATTATAAGGACCCCATAATGAGGTACCCCGTATTTTCGGAAACTCCCGTGTAGGGATCCAAAACAGCACTTCCCAGCTCCAACAGCCTGAAAGTTCGCTTTTTGTGAGGTTACGAATGCCGCTACTGTGACGTGGCTTTCTTCTGGCTCTTGATGTAGGGTTCCCTTTGAGGCTACTATCAGGCTCCCTTTAAGGCTTTAAGGGTTCCTATAAGGCTACTATCAGGATTCCTGCAAGGCTTTGAGGGATCCTAAGCGTGGATTGCAAGGGCTCCGGATGCGGTACCCTAGGTTTTTGGGTGTAGGAGCCCAATGCACCCAGAGGGTCCATATACACTACCTATGGAATTAGGCCCCCAAAAAGCCATCCCTATTTTGGTTTTGGGGACCTAATTCCATAATGGTAGTGTATGTGGGACCCTCTGGGGCAGTAGACACCTGATTGATAAGACCCTTTTCCTCAAGGAAATATAGGATCCCAATTATAATCCGTATCCAGGGAGGGGGTGTGCTATAGAGGCCTTTATAATTAGCATAGGGTTTTGGGGGGCAATTAGACTATAATTATATTAAGGAGTCCCCAAAATAGTATAGGTAATTATTTAGGCCCCTAGAGTATGAATCGCGGGTCAGCACTGCATAGGACTTTAACTGAACCCGTTTGGGCTTCTATAGCCCTAACCACGGAAAAATCCTCTGGCGCCCCACATCCTAAACCCCAGACCCTAAAACCTTAGAAGTATACTTCGTTGTTGTGCAGAGTTGTACGTAGTACTTAGTAACATAAGCTTCGCAGCAGGAGCTAGGCAAAAACACACGCCACTAAACGTCAACAAAGCCATATACACCTAATTAAGACCCATCTGCAAAACCCGTTGAATACACGCAATCAATCATCCTAAACCCAAAGCCCTACACCTCTAAACCCAAATCCTAACCCCTAAACGTGAAGCCAAGGTCATTTGACGCACGAGGAGAGGCCCATCGTCTTGGAGACACGGCCTGCACTCGATGTCGATCTAGGGTTAATCGAAGTCAGGTTTTCGTTTTGTAGGTTTCGATATGATTGTTTTGAAGATGTTGGTTCTGGTAGTCGGTTTGTTACCACGGATTCAGATTGATTTTCGGTATTGTGGGTTTGTATAGGGTTTCTTTTATGGTCTAGATGGTGTTGGGTAGGGGTTTACTTTGCAGGGCTGAATTCAGAGTGTTGTGCAGCGCTTCCTTCAAGTTTCATGGGTTCTGTAATGGGTTTGAAGGGTTTGGGTTTAGGGTAGGGGGGCGCGGGGCTAACAAAAACCTCTACGACTCCTCCTATATGGGAGTTTCCGAAAATAGGAGCACCTTATTTTGGGGTTCTTATAATAAGGATCCTACTATTTAGGGTACTATATTAGGGTCCCCTATTTTCGGAAACTCCCAAATCATTCTAAGCACATGACTCAAGCAGTGATATTGCTCTCTGCGGAAAAGAATTGATACCTCTTAGACCCGCAAGCTTGGTAGAATCTTTAGGGTTTAGGGTTTAGGGTTTATGGAGTCCTTATAAAGTGATTCCAGAGCAGAACCCTTTGAGGAGCACCTCAAGGAACGTTCTTTCGGGGCCTTCATTCTTGTCTATACTATTCTGGGGTTGCTTATTATATTTAAAGTATAATGGGCCCCAAAACTCTATTCTAATTATTAAGGCCCTTGTCTTATAGAACCCTACTATAGATCCCTTTATAGATCCCTCTTTAAGAACACTTTAAAAGGAACCCTATTCTAATTGTTAAGGCCTCTATACTAAACCCCTATACTACCCTCATAGTAACCCTTATAGATTCCTTCTTAAGAACCCTTTAAAAGGAACGCTATTCCAATCATTAAGGCCCCTGTATCATAGTACCCTTATAGCAGTAACCTTTATAGAACCTTTGTAAAAGAAGCCTTCAAAGCAACCCCATTCTAGTTATGAAGGCCCCTATATTATAAAGCCGCCTCGAGGACAAGAGTCAGCGTGAAGCGGCCCGATTGCTCAACAAAGCACAGATGTGCTTTGGCCCATCTTCCGCTAAGGGGTCTATAAGGGTTCCTATAAAGGGATCTATTTGGGTTCCTATTTCGGGTTCTATAAGGGTTCCTATAGAGGAATCTATAAGGGTTCCTATGAAGGGATCTATAAGGGTTGCTTTTAGGGGTCTATGAGGGTTCCTATAAAGATATCTACTAGGGCATTATTAGGGGTTCCTTCTATAAAGGTATCGAAAGGGGTTGCTTTTAAGGGTCTAGGGTTGGGGGGTTTATATACGGTTTAGGGTCCAGTGTTGAGGGCACCAGACCCAATGATATGGAAGCTTGACACATTACCGGCCCCGCACCCTACTCTAGTTCAATAATTCAAGCCCCTGTATTATGGGGTTTAGGTTTCGGTGTGCCGGCGAGCCGAGTACCTCTGAATGAAGGAATGTATCCCAAATCACACGGGGAAGCCTTTCATGCAAAACAAAAGTCGCTGGGAGAGCTTGGGTTGGAATGTAGGAACCTGATTAAGAAACCTTGGGCCTTTATTAGGGTTCCTTTAAAAGGGTCTATAAGGGTTACTATAAGGGATCTATAAGGGTACTATAATAATGTAGGAACCTGATTAAGAAACCTTGGGCCTTTATTAGGGTTCCTTATATGAATCCTGCTATTTTGGGGTTATAGGCCCAGGGTTTCTTAATCAGGTTCCTACATTAAGCTTCCTGGTGTTGCCTTAAACCTGGTGCAAGGTGTAAGTATGTGGCTCACCACAGAGGTATTTTGTTTTAACTTGTATATGGGGGGATTCCGAAAATAGGGGATCCGAATATAGCACCCTAAATAGTAGGATCCTTATAAAAAGGACTCCAAAATAAGGTACCCCCCAATTTTCGGAAACCCCCGTATATTGTTGTATCTTAAGGGTTTTGAAGTTGTAGTGATGGACTTTCAGGCTCTCGCTGCTGGTTCCTCAGCTTTTCCGCGTGGCGGACGAGAAGTTCCTTACCGAGAAAGTCATAGCTCCATGGCTTTAAGGGTTTAGAGCATGGGTGAGGGTGAGGGGTTGGGGATTTAGGGTTTGGGGTTCAGGGTTTGGGTTAGGGACTGGGGTTTGGGGATTGAGGCTTGGATTTTAGGGGTTCAGGATTTAGGGGTTCAGGGTTTAGAGTTCAGGGCTTTGGGCTTAAAGTTTAGGCTTCAGGGTTTGGGTCCCAGGGCCCTTGCCCCCTAAAACATTGACACTGGAAACCCCAAACCCCAAAACCCTAAAACCTAAACTCCACAGCACCAGAACCCTGAACCCTAAACCCCAATCCCTAAATCCCAAACTCAAAAACCCTAAACCGTCACAAAACCATGGACGCAGGGTTTATAGCGAGGTGGATGAGAGTCTATGGGATCTTCTGTCACAGGGTTCGAGACTTTTGGCTTTAGGATGTCCTAGACGCAGCAAGGGGGGGATGTCTACAGGCCTTTGTGATAGTCCCTGGATATGCATACCATGGTTTACGAAAAGCACCCCCGCCCCCACATCAAAAAGCAAACGCTAAATACCGCGGGGGGTTGCATGTGTATATGTTTTAGATACGGTTTATGGGGTATTCTCATGAGTCCTGTCGCAGAGAACCCACCATCATTTGAGGGCTACACTCTACGTAGAAGTCAGAGGTCATAACCTACTATTTTGCAAGGTTTGGGTCTAGAGTTAATGATCTAGTGCTAGTACCCGATTAAGAGTATCAAGACATGGCTGGGTTCTTACAAGGAGTCACTACATGGGTCTCGACCCTAAACCCTAAACCCTAAACTCTAAACCTCAAGACTTTGAGAATTTGGAGACATGGGTTTCGTATGCAGACAGCAGTCGCACTGCTACACCGTAGACCCTAAACCCTGAAACCCCACACCCCAACAACCCTGAAACCGAAGCCCAGAGATGCCGAAGCGCCTAAATCCTAAAGCTGAAGCTAGCTTGCGGATTTCGAACTTCGGGCTCTTTTTTCCGGGTTTTGGACCATGACCTGCTGTGCCCGCGAAAGAGCACATGACAACAGCCGTGCCCGGAGGGGTTCAGGATTCAGGAATCTCGGGCTTAAGGTTTCGGGTTTAGGGTTTAGGTGAAGGTTTAGAGTTGCTGAGATTTAACCCTCCCCCCCAGGCCCTAAACCCTAAACTCTTAGCCCCAAACCCTGAGCCCTAAACGGCCTTAAACCCTTAACAAACCCTTGGCCCTGCTGGCCTGAAGTCGGCGAAACGGCTCCTTTCGCCCTTATCCACCTGCAGGCCTCTCCCCTTACCCTGAGCCCCCAAAGCCCGAAACCCCAACCCTTCTCCTTTAATTCTAAAATCCCTGGCCTACGAAGGCCCCAAACCCTAAACCCCAAACCCCCCAAAAACCTAAACCCCAAACCCCAAAAAACCCAAACCCCAAACCCCTAAACCCAAACCTCGAACCCTAAACCCCAACCCAACCCTTTTCCCCAAAACCGTCAGCTTACGAAAAGCCCTGAAGCCAAAGCTGGAACTAGAGACCACGAGCCTGGCTTAGGAGGTACTGCCCTAAACCCCAAAATCCTAAAAACCTAAACCCTAAACCTTATAAACCCTTCGACCCCAAAATCGTAAAACCCTAAACCCTAAGCCCCACAATCCTAAAATCCCAAACCCTAAACCGCAAAATCCTGCACCCAGAAGATATTGCCTTAAACCCTAACCCCGGACCCTTTGCCCTGAACCCTAAACCTTAAACCCTGAGACCATGAGCCTGTCTTAGGAGATGTTGCCCTAAATCCCAAACCCTAAACCCTAAATCCCAAACCCTCAACCCGAAACCTTAAACCCAAAACCCTAAACCCAGGAGATACTGCCTTAAACCCGAAGACCATGAGCCTGTCTTAGGAGATATTGCTCTTTGCCTCCGAGCAGCTCGTGAGCGCAGGGAATGCAGAGCCCATCCCCGGGAAATTCGAGCGGCCGGGGCGGAAACTTCGAAGGAGCACCAAAGATCCTCAAAGTGAAGTCTCGCGTTTAGGGTTCAGGGTTTTGGGGGTTTAGGGGTTTAGGGTTCAGGGTGTTTAGGGTTTAGGGGTTTAGGGGTTTAGGGGTTTAGGGTTCAGGGTTTTTAGGGTTTAGGGTGTGCCATAAGGGTTCTATGAGAGCTACTGTAAAGCTTATATGATAGGGGGTGTCAATCACTAGGGTATCTTATGGTGCAATCACAATGAAGAGCTCTAAGGACGAATACTGGTAATTATTCAGGCATTTACATTAGGCATCTCAGAAGGATACAGGGTGCTACAAGGATTTTGTAAGGGCTATAAAACAGGGCTCTAGGATTCCAGAATAGAGGTTCTTAAAGATGGTAGAGTCTTATAGGACTGCTTTTCGGGGGTTTGATGTTGGAGGTCTCCTTCTCAAACTGAAACATAGCCCCTAAACCCAAAGCCCTAAACCCCGCCAAGCCTTAAACCCTAAGTAAGCCGGGATGCCAATCAAAACTTTTCCCTTCTCATTAGAAGAGAAGGAAGGAAGGCAGGCAGGCAGAAAGGAAAGAAGGAAGGCGGAGAGAGAGGAAGGAAGGAAGGAAGGAAGGCAGGCAGGCAGGCAGGCAGGNATGGTATATTCCTTATTATGGGTAATGCAGGATTTATATTATCAACCGTACTGCTACCAGTACCACTACCACTACCACTACCACTACCACCACTACTACTACTACTACTACTACTACTACTACTGCTACTACTACTACTACTATTACTGCTACTACTACTACTACTATTACTATTACTGCTGCCATGACTAAAGCCAGTACAGCTAGTGCTGCTACTACTACTACTACGACGACGACGACTAATACTACTACTACGACTACTACTCTTATTACCGCCATTACTAGAGCCAGTACAGCCAGTGCTACTACTAGTACTCCTACTCCTGCTCCTACTACTACTACTACTAGCACTACGACTACTACTACTACTACTACTACTACCTCCGACAACGACGACGACTACTACCGCTGTTACTACTACTTTGACTAATTCTACGTTTATCACTATTAGCACAAATAGCACTACTACCTCTACTACTACTACTACTACTACTACTACTACTACGACTACTACTACTACTACCACCACTACTATTATTATTACTACGACTACTATTACTACTATTACTACTATTACTATTATTACTACTACTACTACTACGACGACGACTACTACTACTACTACTACGACAAATAAGACTACAACTACTACTGAAAGTTTTTTTTGATGGGGACGAAATCTCCTGATGCTCCTAGGCTTGCCTGTAAACTGGTAGAGAATTTTTTTTGATTGGGAAAAAGTTTTTTTGATTGGCTATTTTTTTTGATTTTTGCGGAAAAGTTTTTTTGATTGAAAAAAGTGTTTTTTGATGGGTTTCCCAAGTAAGCCCTGAACCCTAAAGCCCGATGCCTTGAACCCTAAACCCAAGAGCCTAAAACCCTAGAGCCTAAACCAATGCCCTCAACACCCTGAACCCTAAACCCTAGAGCCTAAACCTATGCACCCAAAACCCTAAACCCTAAACCCTAGAGCCTAAACCTATGCCCTCAAACCCCGAACCCTAAACCCCCCCCCAAAAAAAAAAACAGCCTCTGCCCTGAACCTCGAACCCTGAATCCAAGCGGTAACAAAACGCACCGCCGCTCTCAAACCGAGGCGGAAGCTCCGAAAGGTGCGCCGCCCAGGGGCCGCCGGAAAGCGCATAGACCTTCTCTGAATTACAGGGGGTTCTTTAAGGAGTCTGGAGTACCATGTTTAAAGACTTTTTTAGGGTTTAGGGTTCCGGGTTTTGAGGAATTGGGGTACCATAAGGCGATTACAAGGGTACTATAAGGGTACCATAAGGGTACTATAGGGGTACCATAAGGGTACTGTAGGGGTACCATAAGGTGATTATAGCGGTACTATACTTGGAGGTTCATGGGTAGTTATAAGTGGGTTATAAGTAGGGTAATTAGTATTACTTATGACCCATATAAGGGGACTCATAACTCCACTTATAACTACCCACAAACCTGCAAGTAGGGGTACTATAAGGGTACTATAAGCGTACCATAAGGTGACTTTCGGGTACTACAAGGGTACTGTTACTATAGGGGCACTATAAGGGACGATGAACCTTAAGGTTTTTGGCTTTATTTGGGTAGTTCCTAAATTAGGTCACTTTAGGGTCCTCGTTATAGGGTACGTTGGAACCTAAAAAGGGACCCTAATCTGGAGAACTGCCCATATGTGGGTTTTTAAAGTTAAGGCTTTAGGATTAGAAGGTTCAGGTAAACCCCAGGGTTTAGGATTATAAGAAAAGCCCTGAACCCTGAACCCCAAAAAAAGCCCTGAACCCTAAACAGCCCTGAACCCTAATCCCTGGACCCTGAACCCTGAAGCCTGAATCCCAAACGCTGAACCCTGAACTCTGAACCTGGAGGCCTTCCGAAAGATGAGCTTTTCCGGTACTTTGGGCCTCCTGCGCCAGACGCTGTCTGAAGGCGCGCCGGCCGGGGGTCAGGGCTTCTTTGAGGGTTTAGGGTTTAGGGTTTAAGGGTTCCTATAATCATAAGGACCCTTAGGGGGGTAGGGGGTGCGGGGATCGGGGGCCTGGAAAACCCCCAAAAAAGGACTTTAAGGAAGTTAGTCCCCTCCCCCCTACCCCCCTTAAGGGTCCCTATGATATAAAGGTTTCTATAAGGGCTACTATAGCGGCTACTGTAAGGGATACCATACAGGTTCCTTTAAAGGGGGCTGGTGGGTTCCTATAAGGGATCCTAAAAGGGTTCCTATCATGGATCCTACCGAGACCCTAGGGCCCCAAGCGTTGAGGAGTTTAGGGTTAAGGGCCTACTTGGAGGTTCAGAGGTAGTCACACATGGGGTTATAAGTAGGGTAACTGCCCACTTATAACTACCCATGAACCTCCATGTACAACAACGACGTAGTCTTGGCAGTTCAGGGTACACCGTAAGCCCCAGCGCCTCCAGCATGGGAGCGTAGGTTTTCCGTAGAATTCGAAGCCATGGAAAAGGGACGAGACAAGAGCGGAACCCCGAAGGATGATCGTGAAGCAAAAGATGAAGCACAGAAGGAGGACAAAGCAAATGCAGCAACGGTTTAGGGTTTAGGGTTTAGAGAAGAAAGCCACAGGCAAGCGCTTGGATTTCACACCGGAGCACAACGGGAAGAAAGAGGAAAGCGTACCACAACCAGACGAGAGCAAACCAGCAGCAGAAGTTGAAGCCGCAGCAAAAAGAACCAGGTTCAGTGAGTCAGAAGAGGAGAGTTCAGAGGCACGCAAGTCCAATGTATCAGAGGAGTCCAAAAAGACACAAGCATGAAAGAGTGAGACACCTTCTATGGCACTCACAACACTTCGCATGCAGGACGTGACAGTCAGCCCTCCTGTCCGTCGTGATGGTACAAAGACTCCCCTGAAGATGCCACCAGCCAAAGAAGAGCGTTGACGATCGGTAAGTTCACATTCCAGCACCAGCTCATCAGACAAGCCAGGTACAGAATCAGAAGAAGAACGCATGGACACGGAAGAAATCTCAGTTGAGGACATGCAGAAGGAGCTACGCGTGTTGAGGAAAAAGCAGCGCACAGAGCAGGAGGACACCAACAAACATTTAGACATGATGAGCCAGCAGCTTGAGGACACAACGCATGATGTGGAGTCTCATGGTCGTATTAATGCACATCGTTTACAGAAGAAGCTACAGGATGACGCGAGGAATGCGTTTCTTTCGCTCTCCCTTGAAGGCTTTCCAAAAGATGCCAGCGAAGAAGACCGTAGCGCGTTTGCAGATTGGGTACTTCAACAGTCCATATCAACAGATCGCGACTCCATCAAATGTTTGATGAACACTAGGGGCGAGCTCAGCAACATCATCGTGATTAAGTTTTCCTCGGGACGGCACAGGAAGCAAGTCTTTCAATGGTTCCTCGACTTTGGTGGTGGTCAATGGCATCAGGACGAGAATCCAATTGTGAAGTTCGCATTCGAAAGACACTTAGCGAAGATGCGCGATTGAGAGGACGATTCCTGAAAGCAGCCATGCAAGGAATGCATAAATGACACAATGGAGTTTTACCCAGCGTGGAACGAGAACGCGGTTCGCATCAAGTACTTTCACGACTACCTCATCTGGCTCCACTTCTCTTACGCAAATGCGACATGTTCTGTTTTCGCTGATGAGTCAATATTTGATGATGTGCAGGCTTATTTCGAAGCCACCGTCGAGAGGATATCAGCGAGCACAGGGAGAGGGTAAGGCAAGGGTATAAAGCTCCCGCAATCATGAGGCGAGCCGGGTTGACAGCGCGATCGGAGCCGTTGGAAAATGAACAGTTTTGTGTTGTGACTGGTTCCCCCACCCCAAACACTAACCAGGATCCGAGCCAGCAGCGTCACCAGAATGACGACCCACACCTTTCTGCTGTACAATCGAGTTTCAGTTTAAGCACTTAGCAAAAACATAAAACGAGAAGAGGCAATAGAAACAGTATCGTGAGATTTAACCGTTATATAGGCCAATATCATTATTAAACACGACGTACAAAATCTACGCATACATTCTCAAAGTTAGGCTAGCAAACGCTATTGACGCACACACTGGAAGCACACAGTTTGGTTTCCGGAAGGGCAGGTCAACAGCTGAAGCTGTTTTTTGCGTGCGGCGTCTCACCGACGTCGTTGAACAAGGTCATGAACGTTTGTTCCTGATATTGTTTTTTAGACTGGGAAAAGGCCCTTGATATGATTGATGAAAAGATGTTCCTGTCGCTTGCTAGATTGAACATTCCCGAAAACATGTTAGACGCCATCAAAGTTCGCTACCGCATGCCAATGTTCCAGGCCAATCATAATTCACAAACCAGTAACCGTTTCAAACAGCGAACAGGAATCAGACAAGGCTGCCCCGTCAGCCCTTTGCTATTCATTCTAACGATGCATGTCATGTTTTCTGATGTACAAAACAGCTTTCAAGACACAAATCGCAGAAAAACTTTCCAGGGCATAAACTTCCAACAGTTGTTGTACGCGGATGATACATGAATCGTTGCAAAAAACCAAAAGACTGCCAATGATTACTTATACATTTATTTGAAGCAGAGCCAGAATACCTGTTGTTTTCTTGCATATAATGCCAGAGGCAATATACGCTTCAAGACTGGGGAAAGAATGAAGTGTGTACAGGAGACGACTTGTCTGGGAGCGTCGGTCTCAAAACGAGTTGACCCCAGACAGGAAATCCGAAGACGAATCTTTGCTACAATGGTCATCTTAAAAAAGCTGGACATCTTTTGGCTCAAAACAAATTGTAACAAGAATTGGAAGTTAACGCAGTGATTACAAGCAAACTTCTTTTTGGGTTGGAGACTTTGGAACCCACAGAATCAGCGGGAAAATTGCTCAATAGTTTTCAGTTGAAAGGATTACGAAAAATTCTGCAGTTGCACACTACGTTTATCAATCGCAGCAACACAAACGAGTACGTGTACAACAGAGCTAACGAAGTCACGGAATGCCACAAGCGCGGGCATACATAGAAAAATCAAGCCCTTCACAGAAGTCCTCGGAGAACGGAGATTAAAGCTTTTGGGACATGTGCTACGTCGGGACCGCCAACATCCGTTGCATCACGCCGCTTTTAAAACTCAATCTGCTGTGCCAAGAGAAACAGAACAACGGAGAGTGGGCCGTCCAAGACAATTTTGGATTACCGCGAATATGGAAAAAGCTTGGAACATAATCACATCAAAGGACGTCTCGGTACCGAAGATGCCTTTCAATAAACACGACCGAGAAATACGAGAGACGATTATTGATCATGCCAGAAGATACCAACCACCTTTCCGTTGAGCATGCATTTCTGGAACGTCGCAAGTTGGTGTCAACTATTATAAACAAATTGTTGTGAAGTCTCTTTTCGTGAAGCAGCTCGACTTGAAGTCTCTATGTGAAGAAGCTCAGTGTGAAGCAACTCAGTGTGAAAGTCTTCCATAGGAAGCAAACCAGTGTGAAATAACTGTATATGCACATACATTGTAGCAGTGACGCCGGGACCGTAGTAAACTAGCAGGAAGTAGGTTAGCGCCAACGACTTGTTGCACTTTTGCTGCAAGCTAAGGTAGTAAAAAAAGGACCCCATGTATAACTACCCTGAACCTCCAAGTAGGGTCCGTTTCTGTATCTCCTATATTCGCGTGGAGCACCTACAAAGAGGCAGGTTATGGTACTTTAAGGTAGCCTGACATCTCTCATGTGAATTCCCAAAGGAAGCCCCATCAACTCAACAAATGTAGGTAAGAACGTTAAGCATCAAGCTTGAGGTCTTAAAACCCCAAAAGCCCTAAACACCCAGATGCCCTATAGAAAGAAACCTCGAGGTCGACTCAAGGTGTAATGCCGTAAAGCCCCAAAACCCAAAAGCCTTAAAGCCCTAAGGCCCTAAACTGCCCTATAGAAAGAAACCTCAAGGTGTAACGCCGTAAAGCCCCTAGGACCCAAAAACCTTAAAGCCCTAAGGCCCTAAACTTTGAAACCACCAAACCCTGGAGCCCTAAAGCCTTAAACGTTTGGAGCCCTTTATTACAGGAGCCCGCCAAAACTTCAAACTCCCCGAGACCCCAAACCATAAACCTTTAAAGAAGCCCTGAAACCCTAAACCCCAACTTATAGGAGCCGTTTAAAGCAAAACCCCAACCATAAGGCCCAAAAGCCCTGTAATTGTAAAGGGTTTAGGGTTTAGGGTCTAAACTTTTAAAATAATTCTGGAAACCCTACACCTTGACCTGCAGGAGCCGTTTACAGGAGCCCTTAAAGACTTGAACCCCAAACTATAAAGCCCAACAGCCCTTTGTAGGAACCCAGTACCTGTAAAGTAATCCTGAAAACCCTAAACCATGACCTATAGCAGCCGTTTAAAGGAGCCCTTAAAGACATAAACCCCGAACCCTAAAGCAAGCCGTTTAAAGGAACCCTTAACTTTTATAGAACCTGTTAAAGCAGCCCTGAAACCCTTTTGAAGCCAAACCCTGAACTCTAGAACCCTGAACTCTAGAACCCTGAAACCCTAAGCCCTTTAAAGAAACCCTTAAATAAGCCGTAACCTTGTTACCTGAAACCCTAAGCCCTTTAAAGAAACCCTTAAATAAACCTTAACCTTATTACCTGAAACCCTAAACCCTTTAAAGAAACCCTTAAATAAACCTTAACCTTATTACCTGAAACCCTAAGCCCTTTAAAGAAACCCTTAAATACACCTTAACCTTATTACCTGAAACCCTAAACCCTTTAAAGAAACCCTTAAATAAACCTTAACCTTACTACCTGAAACCCTAAACCCTTTACAGAAACCCTTAAATAAACCTTAACTTTATTACCTGAAACCCTAAACCCTTTAAAGAAACCCTTAAATAAACCTTAACCTTATTACCTGAAACCCTAAGCCCTTTAAAGAAACCCTTAAATAAGCCGTAACCTTATTACCTGAAACCCTAAACCCTTTAAAGAAACCCTTCAATAAACCTTACCCTTATTACTTGAAACCCTAAACCCTTTAAAGAAACCCTTAAATAAACCTTAACCTTATTACCTGAAACCCTAAGCCCTTTAAAGAAACCCTTAAATAAACCTTAACCTTATTACCTGAAACCCTAAACCCTTTAAAGAAACCCTTAAATAAACCTTAACCTTATTACCTGAAACCCTAAGCCCTTTAAAGAAACCCTTAAATACACCTTAACCTTATTACCTGAAACCCTAAACCCTTTAAAGAAACCCTTAAAAAAACCTTAACCTTATTACCTGAAACCCTAAACCCTTTAAAGAAACCCTTAAATAAACCTTAACATTATTACCTGAATCCCTAAGCCCTTTAAAGAAACCCTTAAATAAACCTTAACCTTATTACCTGAAACCCTAAACCCTTTAAACAGACCCTTAAATAAACCTTAACCCTGTTTCCTGAAACCCTAAACCCTTTAAAGAGACCCTTAAATAAACCTTAACCCTGTTTCCTGAAACCCTAAACCCTTTAAAGAAACCCTTATATAAGCCTTAACCTTATTAGAACCCATGAAAATGCAGCCCTGCCTAAAAGGAGCCCTTAAAGGAACCTATTATCCCTAAACCCTCAAGTTAAACCCAAAAGCCAAAACCCTAAACCCTGAAAGACGAGGCGAGGCGGCGCGGCTTACAGAAGCCGTAGAGGGCGCGAGGGCGGCGCTCTCTGGGACTTCGAAGCCACCCGTCTCCATGGGTGTTTTAGGGTTTAGGGTTTTGTTTCCGAAAATTCGGGGATACCTGATTTTGGGGTCCTTATGATAAGGATCCTAGTATTTAGGATACTACAGTATATTATTGTACCCTCTTTTCAGAAACTCTCAGTTTTTGGGTTTAGGGTTTAGAGCTTGGGGTTTAGAGTTTAGGGCTTATAGAGTTTAAGGTTTAGGGTTTAGGGATTTCGGGGCTACGTACCCGTCTGCACGGAACTGCTTTGGTGGTTGGGGGCTTCCTGGAAGGGCTTGCATGGGGATTGTGCAGGAGTTCTGTAGGTCTCTGGGGTTTTGCCCTACAGGCCCTATGGAAACCATGGCTTAAAGCCTATATCAATAGAACTCCAATGGAGCCTGTATGAAACCCTTAATAAACCTAAAACTCTCAAACCCTGACATGATTGAAGCCCTTGGAGAATCCTCCAAGCCTCAAAGAATCCTCAAGGAACCCTGCCTAAACCCTAAACCCTAAACCGTAAACCCTAAACCCTAATCCCTAAACCCTAAACCGTAAACCCTAAACCGTAATCCCTAAACCCCTAAGCCCTAAACCCTAAGCCCTAAACCCTAAACCCTAATCCCTAAACCCTAAACCCTAATCCCTAAACCCTAAACCCTGATAGAACCCTCGAAACCTTGGGGGGCAATCAGGCCTTCGTTCTGGCTCTGAGCGAAGACCTTGGAACGATTTCGACGAAGAATGTGCCCTCAATGATGAGGAGGGAAGGCTGCTGTCGCGTCCATCTTTGTCTTGAGGACTCCTTAGTCTATAGGGATTTAAAGTCATCGACCCCCCCCCCCCAAAAAAAAAAAACATTTTTTTAAAAGAGAGAGTCACAGTTTAGTTATTCAGGGTGTAGTACTCACAGCATGAGGCTGCGCAACCCCCACATTGGAAAAAGACAGCGCCCGCCCCCCAGTCTTGACTCTAAACCCCCAAAATAAAAAAGGGGGCCCCCGCTCTTATAAAAAGTTTTTTTTTTTTTTGGGGGGGGGGGTCGATGACTTTAAATCCCTATAGANCCCCCCCCCCCCCAAAAAAAAAAAAACTTATTCTAGTAGCGAGGGCTCGCTTTTTCATATTGAGGGCTTAGAGTCAGAAGCTGGGGGCTGCTGCAATCTTTTTTCAATGTAGCGGTTATGCAGCCCTTCAGGGTTTATTCAGGTTTATAGTGTTTAACGTCGGTTTGCTGAGCTGCTGTAAGCTAAGATAGACCTGGTGATAGTCACGATTGGTATCCCTGATAGTCCACATATAATTCTCTTAGAATCGACTCCATCGCCCCATTCAGTTGAATAATTCACCAGCCTAAACATTAAAACCGACCTAAATCCTACGCCCTAAACCTCAAACCCTAAACCCCCAAAACGCAGCTCCCCTGAAGTTTGCAAACTGAACGGTAATCCAACTAAGAGAGCCTGTCATAGAGCCCGGTTCAGGGTTTAGGGTGTAGTACTTCTTTAAAGTATCAACTCAGCAGCCCTATGTAAATGCAGCGAGCTGCCCTTCCTCACTGGAGAGATTTTTCCAAGGCAGAATTGGGGGTGCTTGGGAATGTCACTGGTGGGCCCCAGATCTTGACGTGCTGTTGGTGTTCGTGCTGCGGTGTTAGGATCATAGTGATGAAAATTGATAACTAGGTAGGGCTTTGGGACATTTTATATTTTCCCTTATTGGGCTTAAGAGGATCTTATCTACTAATATTTTTCAAAAGCTTTAAAAGCCCCACCTAGATAATGGTCCAATTCGAACCAAAGACCCGAACCCCCACACCCTGACTGTCAATCCTAAACCATAAGCCCCAGACCCATCATGGTCCAATTCGAAACCGTAGACCCTAACCTCTAAACCCTGACTGTCAATCCTAAACCACAAGCTCCAGACCCATCATATGGGTGGTTGTCAAAATTAGGGTCCCTTTTTGGGTACCCTAAATAGTAGGTGCCGTATTTTAGTAGGTACCCAAAAAGGGACCCTAATTTTGACAAGTACCCATATTCCTGCAGTGACGACGATGGAGGTCGTGGCGATGATGCTTGGACCATCGGGATGAATATCCAAATGGGGACTGTGTTGTGATATTGGTAACTCATGGCTCATGGTGGCGATGGTGATGATCTGCTGTGATCGTGATGGTGATGATGACGATGATTGCGGTGAGGATGCGGGCTTGCGCAGAAGATGTTGCATTCTGTGGCGAAGAGGGTTTGGCTACAGAGGAAGTTGAAACCGAAGTTGAAGATGCTAAGTTTGAGCCCTACACCTTAGAATCCCAAACCAGAAGATCCCTAACGTGATAAGTGGATGAAGGTAAGTTCGAAGAGTCTAAAGATGCTTCGAGCCATGATGTGTTTCAGGTGTAGGAAGGGTTCTGATTGCGAATCCCAAATCCCCCAACCCTCTAAACACAAAGCACCCCTCTGTTCTAATCCCCAAGCTAGCAGGATCCATATTTACAATTACGTCGAGGCTTATGGGTCGAGGGTTTAAGTTAGAAGAGTCGCTTCGTTTAAGGTTTCGGATCCTGTACCTGTCTTTATTACATGCTGTTCTTGCTCTTGCCATTCTTCATTTAATGCGGCGCAGCGAAGAGCGTTTCGTTGTGTGAGGGGCTTGTAGGATTTGCGCAGGTTTCTCTGACTGAGGGTCGCGCTGAGGGTCCTCATATCCCGCCGCAGACCGACCCGGAGAGTCTATGCATAGCTATGATTGATTGGTGGTGCTGGTGGGGTGGAGGTGGTGGTGGTAGTAGTAGTAGTAGTAGCAGCAGCAGCAGCAGCAGGAGTAGTAGTAGTAGTAGTAGTAGTAGTAGTAGTAGTAGTAGTCGAAGTCGAAGGAGAAGGAGGAGAAGGAGGAGAAGGAGGAGAAGGAGGAGAAGGAGGAGAAGGAGGAGAAGGAGGAGAAGGAGGAGAAGGAGGAGATGGAGGAGATGGAGGAGATGGAGGAGGGGACTAGTAGGAGTAGCTGGAGGGGCTGGAGTAGGTGGTAGTAACATCAGTAGTAGTACTCCTAATCATGTATTCATGAAAACAACAAAAGATCACAGTAGATTCGAACTGTTTTGAGCAATGCAAACTCTGAAAAGCTGGACTGTCGTCTTTTGGTGAGGGCACCCGCCGGAGGTCATTCTTAGCACTTGCGCCATGCTTGGCAGCTACCCAGGAGTTTTAAGATTGTGCTGTTCCAGGGCCAACTGAGAAGGTGGGCCTGGATCAAAAATAAACGACGAACCAAGAACGACTATTTTTGCAACTTCTTTGATCTTAAGCAGCACGGAGTGCGCAGCCCCAGGCATTGTGTCCGGCGAATCTGGCCGGAAAGATCTCCAGAATCCCCGAAGACCCGCGCCCTAACTCCTGGGCTCAGAAAGCCAAAACCCTAAACCATAATGAAAGCCTAAGCACCTAAACCCCTAAACCCTAAATCCCTCAACTCTAAACCCTAACCCCCCAACCTAAACCCTAAACCCCCTGAAGCCCAAAGGCGACAACCTTGAACTCGAAGCTCTCAGCCCCGAAAAGAAGGCCAAAACCAGAACCAGGGCCCAGCTGAAGGGGCTCAGGGGTTTAGGGTTTAGGGTTTGGGGTTTAGGGTTTAGGGTTTGGGGTTTAGGTTTTAGGGTTTAGGGTTTAGGTTTTAGGGTTTAGGGTTTAGCAACCCTATGGATCCTAGTGAAGGCCCCTAGCTAATTCTGGGGAACTCGCCACATCATTCCCATATAGTGCCCATATTTTGCTTCTCTACCAAACCCGAAGCCTAAATCCAAAACCTTTAAAGAAGCCTTAAAGATGAGCTATTCTACCAAGCCCGAGACGCTAAACCCAGAACTTGTACAGAACCCTTAAGCCCTAAACCCGATAAACCCTCTACAGAATCCGGCAAGGAGCGCAATCAGCAATATCGTTCCCTTAGAGCCTTCTATATCTCGATATATATATATATATGTAAAAAATAAATAAATATGCATGTATTTATTTGTTTATTTGTCTATCATTTTTTACTTCTAGGCATTTTTATTATTGTGTATTCTGCCAAAGCCTTCATAGAACCCGTCAATAGACGCCAGAGGGGCCCGGCTGTTTAAAGTGCCGGCCATGTGCGCCTTCTGCCTGAGACCTGCGAAGCCCAGATCCTGAGCTGACCGTAGGTTCCTATAGGTTCGATGTTAGGGCATATATAATATGGCTTACACGGTTCAGGGTTCAGGCTATGAATTTAGGTTACGGTGTAAGGTAAGAACCTACGAAGAAGTAGGTTGTGGTAGTTTCAGGTGGAACGTTCAGGGTTCAGGGTTAACGGTTCAGGGTTCAGGGCCTAGGGTTTAGGGCTTAGGCTTTGAGATTCAAGTGCTGAGGAGTGTAAGAGTCGCGGGCTTCGTGCTTTCCTTGAGCTGCCACAACCTAAGTTTTGGTTGAGTTCCTATAATGTCTATGTTAGGGAATATAGCAAGAACCGAAAGGAAGGTAGGTTCCGGCAGCTTACGGTAGGGATTAAGCTTGAGGGTTTACGGACAAGGCTTGAGGGTTAAGCGGTTTTCGCTGGTTTGATTAGGGGTTTAAAAAGTTTAGGGGTTTAGGTTTAGTGTTATGAGGGTTTAGGGTTTATTGTCTTGGGGCTTTGCGTTTAGTAACAGGGTTTAAGGGGCCTCAGTGTTTCATATCTAGTAGCAGTATTCCCTGAAAAGGTTTTGGATACAGAAAGCTCAGCCAGGTTGCCCTTTTCGATGTCTCTTTCGTAATATCTGAGGGTTTTGGGTAAAAGAAGCCTGAAAAACCATCAGCAATGCTCCTGAGGGTTCTTGGTTTTGCAAGGTGTTGTTAGCACTAAACCCTAAACAAAATCCACTCCCTGAGCATTCTATGTTGAAGAAGCGAATCCGGAATGCCTTTCTGGGCTTTGCGAATGGAGTCTCCTGCCGCTAGGCGCCCAAAAGGCCATAGAGTCACAAGGATCCACGGGTAAGGTTTTCTGGACTGCCCTCATAAGGGTTCCTTTGCGGGTACCATTGTTCTTTAGAGGGTTCCTTCATAGGGTCATTAGATCACCCTATAAGCATGGGATCCTCATGTCCATGCGATCCTCTGAGATTCCCACTGTCTTTCAGCTACGGATCATTCGCTACATCAGACTGGGAACCCATCCCGACGGAATTCAAGGCATCTCCGTAGTTAGTTTAGAGGTCGGAATAAACACGAATAGGTTCTGTCAGGGTTCCGTCATATAATCTAGTCTTGTATACCGCCACGTTCTATTCTAATTTTTAAGGTCCCTAAACTTTCACCCCTACACTACACCCTCCTAAACCCCTAAACCCTAAACCCTAAACCCTGAACCCTAAACCCTGAACCTGAAACACTCAATCTGGCCGTTCGGGGCCTTAGTGGCTGCTTGATTTTTCATTGCCCTCCCAGCTCTCGTCTTGCTGCCCCGTGTGGCTAAAGCTCTGGTGCCGGAGCCCTCGGCTCAGCTTTCATAAACTTGGTACCTGAATACAGTAAAAGCTAGAAAGTTGGAACATCATTCTCCTCCTGCCCTTAAGGTAAAGTATAGGGGATCCCAGCATGAATCATCCTAAATCGATGTTCCAACTTTCTGGGGTTCACTATAAGTGTACTTTGCACGGCTTGGAACAGTACACTCCCTCATAGAACTGAAAGTCTTGGGGCTTATGAATGCGGCAACTAAGTAAATGGAAGGTTCTTCGAAACGGGGCTCTCTCTGCTTGGGGGCATGTTCGGAACCTCCCAAATGGGACGGCCCTGTCAGAAAGCAGCCCTAATCCAGAGGCCTGCAGGCCTAACTCCTACAGCCTAAGACCTTATAAACCCCAACCCAGTCACACGGATTTCTATCCTCCCTAACCACCGACTGACACGCTTCGAGCCCCTTGCGAAATCCAAGCGATTTGACAAGCAAAGAATCACCGAGCCACTCGCAGCTGCTAGACCCTCAGCCGAAAGCCCCAAATCCTGAAACCCGGTGCTTATAACGCCGAATGTAAAACCTAAAAGCCTCATAAGAGCCCTTGCACAACCCGATAAGAGCGTTATGAAACACCCTATAAGCCCGAAACTTTAAATGCCTCAACCCTATGCCTTAAAATGCTAAACCCCTAAACTGAGCCCTACCGTAGCCTTCCAAAACCTACTCTTTTGTGGGGTCCCTATACATCCCATAATCAGGTTTAGAATAAGAGCCTACAACAAAGTCGGTTTTGGTAGCTTAAGGTAGACCTACACCTACACCGAGGTCTCCGCGTGCCCAGGGTCGCAAGAACCAAAGTGCTTGAAAGTATCCGAGTGCTTCGCAAGGAGGTTCTAGGAGAGTGCCTAAATAATCAGTGTCCCAAACATAAAGGGGAGCGTTAAAATAAGGTCCCATAAGGGTAGAAATTACAAGGGGATGGTGCAGGGTTTTGGGAGTGTGTGGTGTAGAACCTAGTATAGAAGCGCCAACTATTACCAAGATTCTGCCTTAGGGTTCCTCATCATACAAACCTGCCTCAAAACTGAAGGCGCCTAGTACTGAGAAGCTGCTGGGTCTTTCAAGCCGGGCCGGCGCGCCTGGATGAAACAGACCGGGCATGTCGAAGCCCCCTGGGTGGGCTGAATCTTTTGGATTGTGGCTCCCGGAGACGAACACTGAAGCCCTAAGCTCTATACCCTAAACCCTAAATCCCAAACTCTAAACCGGCCTCTACCACAAATACCGGACCCCGCCCCCCTCGCCCAAAACAGCAAGATTTGGGGTTTGAGGTTTAGGGCAAGCTGAACAAGTACATTCGTCAGTGATAGGTTCTCGGACCCAACCTTTCACCCCCATAGTCGGAAGGCCCCGGCAACCTCCATACACGTGTGGCACATCGTCAGGGAGTTTAGGTTTCGGGATCTAGGTGCTTAGGGGTTCAGGGATTTAGGGGTTTGGGGAGGCCCCATTCTCCAGAAAAGGCTGAGGGGTTCAGGGTGAAGGGGTTTGGCTTCGAAGTCAATAAGCTGTGATTTCTGCTGCAGTGTTGTCGAATTAGCTGTCGCGAAATGTTGTGCCCGCCGGTATTGTTATAACAGTTGCACATCTCAGATCTGCGGCTTCTCAGCGACGACATAGTGTACGTACCAAGTTGCAGACCAGTTTAGCTGAGCGAACACTCGTGCACAGTGCACAATTTCATAAGTATGCGAGCAGCAAACAGATTCTCCTTGATATCCGGAAGCAAGTACTCGCAGTGATCACAGGGATCGAAGTGATTAATATAGGGGCCTAAATAATTACCTATACTATTTGTGGGGGTTCCTTATTATAATTATAGTAGAATCCCAAAACCCTATTGTAATTATCAAGGCCCCTATATTACACTATTCAGGCTCGTCATGTCCTTGATTGCGAGCATCCACCTGGTCCGTATGATAGCACTGATAGCACCAACAGTGGCAAATAACAGCTACCGCGAAGTTCTGTGACGAGCGTAGTCGCACATAGCTTTGCAGTGAGGTCATACCTGCAAACACACCCTCAACCCGAGTAACTTAAGCCCAAAATCCTGGCTCAGGGTCTCGAGTTTGAGGTTTGGGGGTTAAGACTAGATTAAGGGTTTAGGTACACAATCCAGGGTTCAGGGTTTCATGCTGATGGCAATCGTCATCCAAGCGATGGTTTCCCTGCAGCTACGTCTACCTGTCAGTCTATCTGGCTCTCTCTACATACATATATGCACATATCCATATGCATGTACATATACATATACATGTGTGTATACATATACATATACAACATAAGGCATATCGATGCAGCTATCTAACTAGCTAACTAAGTAACTAGCTAGCGAACCAAGTAACTAACTAACTGACTAACTGACTGACTGACTGACTGACTAACTGACTAGCTGACTAACTGACTAACTGACTAACCGACTAGCTGACTAGCTGACTAACTGACCAACTGACTAACTGACTAACTGACTGACTATCTCTCTCTTTGTCTATCTGTCGACCTATCTAGCTATCTACCTATCTATCTATATCTCTCTCTTTCCCTATGTCTGTCTATCTATAGTAGTAGCCATAAAGTTGGAACATCTTAGTCCTCATGCCCTGAAGGTAAAGTATAAGGGATCCCAGCAACAATCCTCCTAAACCCATGTTCCAACTTTCTGGGGTTCGCTGTATGTGCTTATCTATCGAAAAAACCACAGGAGTCCTACCGGCAAAACCACAGTCTGAAATCCGAAAGCCCGAATCCCTAAACCCCAAATTCTGGGAAAGAGGGTTTAGGGTTTAGGGTACAGAACTCCAAACGTCTTCGGAGATTCCATGGCATTTCGCCTCGAAAGCTCCTTGCTCCGTCTGGGGCGCGTGCTCTTCGCGAACAAGCTGAAGCGTGCGTCCTGCCCACCGTCCCCCGAAGCCTTGTACCCTAAAACCCTACACCAGAAGCCACGAATCCTCCTATACCCATGTTCCAACTTTCTGGGGTTCACTATAAACCCTAGAGGAGACCCTCAACCCACCGTCCTAAGACCCGAGCCCTAGACACAAAGTGCCCGAGACTTCATGTACCGACTTGGCATATGGGTTCACATCTCTTTTTTGGCTTAGGGTTCAGGGTCCAGTGACCCTGATTGTGACAGGGTTTGGGGGCAGATACTCAACATACCATTGCGGGTGCAGAGCTTTGGTCATGACATGGCAAGTGGGCCTTTAGGCCAGAGGTTTCTCTGGGGTTCTTGGGACCCTCTAAACAGACCAAACGCGGAAGCCCCACTCTAGAACAGTTGGATTATTAAATATGACATACTTTATTGTATAGCGAACTTTTATTATGAGCCCTAGTATAGACGGTTACAAGGTGGGGGCAAGACCCAACGTACAGGTCTAACCATGAATACCTCTCTTCATCAGCCCTACAGTAGAAGCCAAAAAGTTGGAAACCCAGTACGTAGCCTCAATCCTTAAGAGTAATGTATAGGGAATCCCAGCACTATTTGGCCTTGATCCGGTTTCCAACTTTATGGGGTTTACTGTAAATCCAAGGCCCCTCCAAGAGGACGGAGGGTAAGGGCAAAGACAGGGCCCCAAACAGAGCGTATAAGCAATGTCCTTCTTACAAGAGTGGCCCCTTCTAAAAGACTAGGTTCCCCAGTAGTACCCTTTTACACTTTTTCTTTTTGGGTTCCCTTATTAAAACCGAATAGTAGGAAAAAGGGTACCCTTACTATTAAGGGGCTACTGGGGAACCTAGAAGACCTCCTTCCCAAGTCGGAGAGGAGTTTTAATCCCGAGAGCTCTACCGACGACGACCGTCGAACCAGCTCCCGACAGTTGCTGCTAACGTTGGGGCCTGAGCCAGTAGACCTAGTATTATGCCTTAGGGGCTCCCGACTATGATGATGCAGTATGAGGCTGCGAGGACTCCGCTTTTGGTTTTACGGTTTAGGGCTCAGGGTTCAGGATGTTATGGTGACGATCTCCATGCTTTCCAGAAATGATGGTGATCGAGACCCTTTCAGAAGAACCCTGAACCCCAAGCCCCAAAACTCTAAACTTCAAAACCCCAAAACGCCTAAACCCCCAAACCACCCTTAAAACCCTAAGATTCAGAGCCGTGGTCGTCACTCGGGTGTCGGTTTCATGCCCCTAAACCCTAAACCCTAAAACCTAAACCCTAAACCCTAAACCCAAGACCCTAAACCCTAAGACCGGCAACTCTAGTGAAAGGTCAGGGGCCGAACTGTACAGTTGCAGAAGCCTGGCCCTCGCCGTAGCATCGCGGCCGCTTCTCGAACCCTCGCCCCCAGGGTCTCGCGGTTTAGGGACCCCCAGCCCGGAGACTCCAATATCCCTTCATTAAGGAATATACCTTAAATCATATTAGGGATCCTACTATAATTTAGGGTATATTCCTTAGTTAAGGGATATTGGAGCCTCAGGGAAAGGACATAGGCATAAGCATTTATAGGGATATGGGAGTTTCCAAAAATTAGGGATACCTTCTGTTGGGGTCCTTATAATAAGGATCCTACTATTTAGGGTACTGTATTGGGCTCCCCTATTTTTGGAAACTCCCATATCCCTACCTTACTGGCCTTCACTCTAAAGGGGGTTTATATGGGATCCCAATAAAGACCCAAGGTTTCTTAATCAGGTTCCTACATTAGGGTTTAGGGTCTGGCGTTTAGGGGTTAGGGTGCAGGGCTTCAGGCGTAGGGTGTTTTGGGTTTAGGGTTTTAGTGACTACCTGTTACGTTCACCCCAAATCCAGAGGGTGATTCAACTGCTCCCTTGACCCTAACCCGAAACCTATATAAATCCTGAACCGTCACAGTTTGGGGTTTAGTGCTACCAGCTCTCTGCCATTAGCATGGAGGGGGGTTCTGGGTTGAGTGGCGGCAAATCACACCGTGTGAGCGCCGATGTTTGTGCTCCTCCCTTCTGCGGTGGTCTTGCCCATTTTTCCGAGGCTCGGAAAGAAGCAGGGTTGAGAAAACAGGCGTTTAGGGTTCAGGGTTGAGAAAGAGTTTCATGGCAGGGTGGAGAGTGCTGCAAGTCGTCACGAGAGCCGGTGGTGATCGTCGTAGTCGCAGGCGCAGGCGTAGTCGTAGTCGTCGTCGTCGCCGGATTTCAGTAATCCCTAGGAGTGGCAGGATTCTTGTGGTTTCATGTTCTGCGGGGTTGCAGAGAATCCGAAGCTACCTCTGGTTTTTCGGTTCCTGCATGCACCAATAAGGGTGTTGGGGTTAGGTTCAGCTCAAAACCAAAGCCATAATTAAAGAGACCCTTAACCAGGAACCTGAAACCCGTAGCCCTAAACCCTCAACCTCGTAATCCCCACATCCATCACGAAGCAGCCGACACTCCGAACTGCTGCCGACACCGAAGCCAGAACTTGTTCGCTTCTAGCCGCCCATGGACTTGCAACTAGGGCTGTTGGGGTATGTCATAGTAAAATACAGTATAATGTATCGTTTATACTAATGTCTCATGGTAATATAGTTATACTGACAGTATAAATATCAGCATGTCGTAGTCGGATATAGTAGATTGCACAGTATAATGGACCTGTAGCTCCATGGAACAGGTCCTAGGGACTTTCTGCCAGGTGCCGATTTGCGGTGATTCTTAATTTCTTTATGACGATGAACAAGTCTGGGATGATGAAGGTTTTCCAGAGGCATTCTAGCCCATTCGGTTTGAGCTGGAGGTTTGAAGGCCTGAATACAGGGGCCTTAATAATGACCTATACTATTTTGTACTATTTTGGGGGGCTCCTTATTGTAATTAGAGCATAATGGGCCCTAGAAACCTTATTTTAATCAATTATCAAGGCCCCTACCCTTACTATATAGATCCCCGAGATCCCTTTAAAGAAACCCTAGTCTAATTATTACGGCCCCTATTATATATATATAGAGCTTAGTGTTGCACCTGGGCAAGCTTACGCCCTCACAGCCCCGAGCCGCGAATCATAAACCCCACCTCCTAAAGCACGAACCCTAAGCCCTTAATTTAGGGTTTAGGGTTTACGGGTTCAGGGTTTAGGGTTTACGGACTTAAAAAAGGTTCGATTATGAAGGCCTGCGTAGTCAGCCTTGCTTCTAGCAGAGTATGTCTTCAAGCTCCTTCGCATTTTCTCGAAGCTGCGTACAGCTTGTGCACTCCCTCAAGTGAGACTGAGAGCCTTTAGGATTTGGGGTTTTGGGGAGTAGAGTAATATTGAGACCTAATGTTTTACCTTTACTATTTTGGGGGCTCCTTCCTATAATTACAGTATAATGGGCCAAAACCCTATTCCAATTACTACGGCCCCCATATTTGGGTTTTTTTATGAAAAGGATCCGTAGTTTGGGCTTTTTAGGGCTTGTTGGTTGGAGTTTGGGGGGGTGTAGGTTTAAGGAGCCCATAGAACGTAAGAGTCTAGCGGTTGAAGGTTGAGGGTTTAGTTAAGTTCCAAGACTTGAGATAAGGGTTTGGGGTGTAGGGTAGGGCAAAGGGGTTTAAGGCTCTAAAGCTTAACCAAAGTCTGCTGGGCATCGTTTTTAGGTGTTGGCTGTTGGGAAGTAGGGCTTTGGGGCATCGATATGCTGAGGGTACTGCAGAGGTCTGACTAACCTATGGTACTATCCTCGTATGGTAGTATAGTCCTAATATGACAATTTTACTGTAATTCCTTTTCGATTCACTCAGAGCCCCTATTAAGATCTAAATTCCTTTAAAGCCCTGTTCTAACTGTTTACGCCTCGATGTTTATAGCATGTTTCATGGATTATATTGAAAGGAAGAATAATGGTGTTCTGGTACGGTGACGGGATACCGATCCTGCTCGCCGGGTGTGTGACCTGTAGCCTCTGTGCAGATGTGCTCCCACAGGTTCCGTTTCGCTCATTTGAACAAGCTGGAGTACTAAAGCAGCGCAACATACGCAAGAGTGTGTTGCTGTGGTCTCCGAGGGTGTGCTCGTCGTGGTGGCACCCATAAGCGGGGTCGTGTTGCCACGTCTGCGCGTCGGTCGCTGTGCTATGCCATTGCTAAGAAAGCTCCGGGCGCAGCATCGCACAAAGATGCTGGGTGCTTCCATGAGTATTGGGAAGACTGTCTTCGTCTAGGGCCTAAATGACCCTGAGCTCTAACTATAGCGATGCCCAGAACCGGAAGTCTTCACCGCTGAAGTGGGAAAGCCTCGACACTGTCCCCGCCCCGTGCTCGTTGCGTGCGCCTGGAGCGGCGTGGCATAGGTTCCGTAGAGGGACGAAAGCTGACCCCATTAGCCACTGCAGGTCACCGCACGCTTTCTCAAACTCTGCGGGCTTTCTATGCATACCCGAAAGCCTCCTTGCCTCTCCCGGTTATTCCGTTTCAACTAGGACCTCGTTTTGGTCCAAACCTGCATTGCTGGCGCTTTGCTTAAATTCTCACTGACCGTCCTTGAAGCTAGCCTTAGAGGAACTAGAACACATGCAAAGACAAACGCAGAAAGTGTAACTATTCTGTAAATTTGCCCACAGCATCTCCCTGACCCTAAACCTTCTAAGCCCTAAACCCTAAGCCTGCAAGCCCTATAAACCTTAAACTTGCACCCGTGACCTCCCCGAGAAAAAGCGAAATTGTGTGGCGTCTCTGCGTGCATTAGGGGAGTGGGTCGCTGCACTCGACCAGACATGCAGTGCTGCATCCGACGGCCTAAACTTATCGGGATTTATGAGGGATCTATGGGGATTGGGGATCTATAAGGATATAGTTACAAGGGGTCTATAGGGATGTATAGGAGATGATATATAAGGGATGGGTTTAGGGTTTACGGGCACCTTTCACGGCTCCTTTCATGGATTTAACAGCTCCTCTGAGAGCTTCACAACAGGGTCCTATAACTTTGGACTCGGAGGTCTGAACCGATCTGAATAAAATACCAAAAGGCCCCAAAGTGGTTCCTGTTTGGGGTTCATATTTAGAATCCTATAAGGTAATCCGAAAAAGGAAGTACTATGGGGCCTATGGGTAGTAATCAGTACTATTATAGTCCCTATACAAGCCCCATGCTACGGATTCAGGATTTAGGGGTGTAGTTGTCACATCTTAATCCATGGAGAGCCTCTTCCAGCAGTCTTCTGCACTCCTGGCTTCTGCCCTCGTCACGTCTGTACGCCTCCTGTTCAATGAATAAGGCTCCTACTCCTACACTAACTCCACTTTACGGCCTCTCTGGCTGGGCCACCTCTTCCGGCCCTAAACCCTAAACCCTAAACCCTAACTGACCATTCGTCATGTTTGGCATTTACAAGGGTTGCTAAGGGCCACCCCCCACACGGGCTAAAGGGTTCCAGTCTTCAGGGTTCCGGGTAAGCAAGGTGGTAACAGCCTTCAGGTTCTAGGGTTCCGAAATCTACGGTTTGGGACTGTAGATGTCAGGCTTTTGCAGTTGGGGGTTCAGGATTCTCGGATCAATTAGAGCTAGGGTTCAGGGCTTGGGGCTTTGAGTTGAGGGTTTAGGGCTGAGGCCTTCTGTAGAGATCCGGATGTTTCGGCTGCAGCTGTTTGGCTGCAGCATGTGCGCGTTGCTTCCCAGAGACAGGATTGTCCGTTTTAGGCGAAAACCCCAATCCCAAAACTCTGAATGAAGACCTGAATGATCGGTTGGGGTACCTTGTTGAGTGATTGTGATTCCTATCGAGGTATAATTTGGTACTGACTATTGTCCTGGTCCAAAGCAAGCTGACGTCGAAGCCTTAAACGGTGAACAACTGTAGCTTAACATACCCCCAAACCCTACTGAAGGAGTAGGGCATATAGGGCCTGTGGCACTTGGCCTTTTGCCTAAACAGGATAACCCTGCTGAGAAACCAGCAGCTGGAGGAATGGAGAAAATGGATTCTTCACCTTCGGGGTCGAAGGTTTTGAGGTTTAGGCTTAGGTGCTTAGGGGTTTAGGGTTTAGGGTTTAGGGTTTAGGCTTAGGTGTTTAGGGGTTTGGGGTTCAGGGTTGGGGGGGTTGGGTTGTTCATGGGAGTCTCGCAGCAACTAGAGTTCGCAGGATTGAGAATGGGCCCTGGGCTGGCTACACCACATGCACGAAACCCAAGGCAGGCCGTAATTCTCCACCTGAAGCCGGTCAAAAGAACTCTGAGGAATATCAGTTTTTTTTATTGAATCTCGCGTAATTACAGGGTCTTACGGGGGTCATCTCGGGCTGGATACGGATTCTCATAGGCCTTTTTCTGATATGAGGTTATACGGGCTTATATATCTAAGCCATTTACAGGTGGGTAGTTATTAGGTGGGTAGTTTCCCATAAGCCTTCCATACCACTCCTATAAGGTAAAGGGGTCTTATGGGAGTACTATGGAAGAAGAAATACCCACCTGTAAGGGGCTTCTATATATATTGACCCAGCGGCAGTCACTTGCCCAAAGGCCGAAGCAACCCTTCCAAATCCGAATCTCCAGCACACCAAGTATCATGGGTAGCTATAAGGGTTCCTTTAAGGGCCCCTTTAAAAGGGATCTTTGGGGATTCTACAAGGGTATAGGGTTTTGGGCCTACTTGGAGGTTCAGAGGTAGGATTTCAGGAGGGTCTGAGGTCAAACGTCCAGAGTTTTGCCTTTCTGTTTGTATACCTTGATTTTGAGACTTTGGAGCTTCAGGCTGAAAGTCCCTGGCCTCGAACAAACCCTACACCGTAACCGCTAAACCCTTCGTAAGAGGGGTTTGGGCCCATCCCGGGTGTTGTGGTTCGGGTTTGCTTCGGGCCCTTGGGGGGTGAAGAGGGTTAGGGTTTAGGGCTTCTAGATTTTATTGGGCTTGCGGGCGCGTTAATTCCAAACCCGGCGGGGTTTAGTTGTGCGAAGTCAGAGCTCTGGGGCTTTCGACCCGGCAAGACCCATCAATTAGGGACCCAAAAAAGCACATAAGCATAAGCATTTTATGGGGATATCCCTACCGTAATGGGCTTCATTATAAGGGGGTTTATATGGGATATGTCTATCCGGATTTTTGCTTATGTGCTTTTTTGGGCCCTAATCAACCCTCAATCGTGACAGTACCCTGACAGGAACTGTGACCAAAAGCTCCGAGAGAAGCCTCGAAAGCAATAGCAACCCGTAAAGGAACGCTGAGAGTTTCCTTTTAGAAGCTCTTACAGGAGAAAGACCCTTCAAGGAGTCCCCAGAAGAGCTCCAAGAGCAGGAGAGGCTGATACCCCCTCAGATCCATTTCGCCCGCTGGAAGCTCAGTGGTTCTCTTTTTGACGTTGCCGCCGGGGGAGGTTTAGGTTCTCGGATTCAGAGTCTGGGAATTTGGGTTTAGGTTTGTGGTTTCGAGTTTTTGTTTTTGTGTGCAGGGCTGATCAAGGGCTTAGAGTTTGGGTGTTCAGATGAGCAGGACTTGATGCGAAAGATAACCCCAAGCCATTTCAACCCGAATACTTCCATGTGGGTGGTTGTCAAAATTATGGTCCCTTTTTTGGGTCCCGAATATAGTACGGCACCTTTTATTTAGGGTACCCCAAAAGGGACCCTAAGTTTGACAACTACCCATGTATCACCTTCGCAAAGGAGTGCCTGCCAAACTCAGAGGGGGCGGGGGAGGTTGCAGAGCCACTTCCCCGCCCCTCGCACTTGCATCAAGGATCATGGGACTTAGAGCTAAGACTTGGGGCCCAGAGGCACCCTACTTCGGGTTAACTTAACCCAATCAGGGTGCCACTTACTATAGGGGCCTACTTAATTACCTACACTATTTTGGCGGTTCCTTATTATAAGTATAGTATATAATGGGCACCAAAACCCTATTCTAATTATTAAGGCCCGTATATTATACGGGTTTAGGGTTCTAGGGTTTTCACTGTGTAACCTGGTTGCGGAGCCTTTTGAGCCTCGAAGAAAGCTCTCCAACCTCTTGTAATCCAGCATGTACAATACTAAGAGCTATATAGGATATTTTGAGTGTCATGTGATGAGTGATATACTCACAAACTCAGGCACGTGATCTTGTGTTTGTGTTCGTTTCTTTGACATATCATAAAATATCTGTAGCCACAGCTGCAGATCCTCATCCAAGCCGTATCTGTAGCACTACAGCCGGAACTCGAGGCCTGAACGCCCACGTGGAAGTGGAGCTGGTGTTTGGGGCCTGGGTGCGGGAGGAGCAAACCGAATGCTGAGAGTGTGGCTTTGCTGGCGTCGGATTAGATGTGGCTTCTCACTCCCATGCATCCTTGCATTGCTCGTGTTCTGTTGTTGCTAATGAGTCTTTACTGCTATGAGCATCGTGTTGTTTTTTCTTGGGAACCTGATGAGCATCTGAACATGTGTGCGGTATACCTTCGTGAGTCCTACATTTACGATGGCATGGGGACTCGCGTCTTGTCGCTGGCCACCCTCACGTGCCCTGAGTGTGCGGGCAAGAGCTCCAGTTTCACGTTACCTTTTGTGGCTAATAGCGGCTGATATGTTGTCGTCAGTATCACTTGAGTAGCTCGAACCTTCAATCCCCAGATCCGGATGATAATATCGGGGCCTTCAACATTAGAATGGGGATTTAGGGTGTATCATAGTAGAAATGAACCAAATCAGCCCCAGGGATGGGTCCTGTTGATCACTTTTTGGCTTCTACAGTCAGCCCTTGCCCTGGCAAAGCCCCAAACCCCAAATTTCCTGAACTCCGCGCAGACCCCAACCCGAAACGCGCAAGGCAAAAACTCTTAAATCTCAAGGCTCAACAACCCACGTGGCCGCCCTAAAATCTTCCTCAAAGCGCTAAACCTAGTACAAACTTACTTACTCTGCAACCTCAACTCCCTAAACCCATAAACGTCCCTGAGCCCTTAAACTCCCTGCCTTCCAACCTTACAGCCGTAAATCAAGCAAGCTAAAGGGACCTTCATCAAGGGATTCCGATCAAACCGCAAGGGGTACAAAAGGGCCTGTTTCCTAAGAAGGACAGCACCTAATCCAACAATTGAACGAACACCCTGGAGCCCTAAAGCGCGAAGTAGAAGCAACGGCCCTGAAAGCCCTTCGGGCCCCCCTTTTTAACACCCAGGCAACAATGACCTAAACCTTCTGGAACCCTTTTAGGAACCCGTATAGGCACCCTCATAGGCACCCTTATAGGAAACCTGGACTAACCACCTTACAGGAATCCTTAGGGAGAACCCTTATAGGAACCCATCAAGACCGGAACGAGGCCGGGGCTCTTCTGCGGCGAGCGGACAGAAGCGCCCGGGACCCAGGTGCTGGGTTCTGGTTAAGGAGCTGAGTTTCAGGGTCTCAGGGCTTAGATTTGGGGTTTAGTTTAGCGTTTAGGATTTCATGGTTTTAGGGTTCAGGGGTTTGGGGTTTAGGGTTTTAGGGTTTAGGGTTTAGGGTTTGACTCTTGCCAAGAAGCTTAATTTAAGTCATCATAATTCAGGCTTCCTTGAAGGGTGCCACAAGTTTTTACGGAACTTAGTTAGGGTATGACGGTATCATACTAGGCTAGTATGCCACGAATACCCAAATAATGTTCTGTAGATCCTTATTATGGTAACTTAAATCCAAAAACCAACAAGAAGACTACACGATTATGGTAACTTAAATCAAAATCTGTAACAAGAAGACTAGCCTATGATGCAGTACAGGTTCCTTGAAACCAGGACCCAGGACACAAGATGTTGCGCGCCGCCCGCACGTCGGGGGTTCGGGGTTTCCAGGTTCACTGGGATTTCGAGTTTGGGGGGGGGGTCCCGAAACCCTAAACCCTAAACCCTAGGGCTTTGGGTTTAGGGGTTAGGGTTTAGCGGTTTAGGGTTCGGGGCTTGCGGGGTTTAGGGTTTGGGACTCAAAGGTTCCCTCCAGAAAAGTGGGAGTTTCCAAAAATAGGGGATCCCCTAATATGGTATCCTAAATAGTCGGATCCTTATTGTAAGGACCCCAAAATAAGGTACCCCTAATGTTCGGAAACTCCCAAGTAGGTCCTTCGGGTTACAGGTGCTTCGTCCCCTAAACCCTGAAGTGGGGTTCCCCCTTTGAGTGAGCTCGACGGCCCAACTGTGTTGAGCAAACGCCTAAGGCCCACCCGGAACCCTGAACCAATAAAGCCTCTTGTCGGGGGGATCTTGAGAGCAGCCCCCAAATGCCTAAATCCAGTTCAGCCCTCCAAACTTTACCTTAACCCCAAGTAAGCTACCCTTTTAGGGCTCCTAATCCGGATCCTTAAAACGGCCTGGTAGGGTTTGCAGATTGGTGATCTGGGGTTTCGGGTTTGGGAATGCTGAGATCCTCAGGCCGCACCGCCAAGAGAAGGCTCGGCCGGCTCTTGGGCTGTTAACCAGGAGCCCGGAGGAATTTGGAAGTTGTTTTAGCTAGGTAGGGCTTTGGGACATTTTATATTTTCCCTTATTGGGCTTAAGAGGATCTTATCTACTAGTATTTTTCAAAAGCTTTAACAGCCCCACCTAGTTTAGGGTTTAGGGTTTATACCTCAAGGTTCCCTATTATCGGTACACTTGTAGTTTAATGTCACCCAAAACCCAATTCTAATGCTTGAAGTCATAAAAGCAAGTCGAGATAAACCGGAATCTAAGTTGTAATATATAGGTCGGAATAAATACTATTTCAGGGTTGAGGTTTTGGGTTAAAAGTTTGGGTTTATAGGGTTTGGGGTTTGGGGTTTAGGATTTTGGGTCTAGCAATAGTCTGCCGCTATACTCCCTGCACAAACCCTAAACCCTAAACCTAAACCCTAAACCCTAAACCCTAAACCTAAACCCTAAACCCTAAACGCTAAACCCTAAGCCCCTAAACCCTAAACCCTTTAGTTCACAGTTTAAGGGTTTCAGTGTTTCGGGCCTAGGGGTGATTTGGGTTTCGGGTTTAAGGGTCCAGGGCTTTAAGGGTTTGAGGGTTTAAGGGTCGTTTAGGGTTTAGGGTTTAGGAGGGTCTAGGGCTTTAGGGGTTTGAGGGTTTAATTAGGGCTTTTGGGGTTTAGCGGCACCATTATCAACTCGCTCGGAAAGACAGTGGAGTCAGCGAAGAATGCCCACCGTGCTCGCCATTCTCTTCGCTAGAAGGGAAAAGAGGTGCCCGAGGTGTGGTATATGTCAGGTTTGTCGTTGGGCTATGGTGAGCAGCCATACTTGTTCGACGAGCTCGACAAAATGGTTGCTTATGCTCCGATCTGCGACGGAGATTGCCTTAGGGCCTTTGGACGCTCAGTTCAGCGCAAGGGCTCAGAGTGTAGTGTTCCGGGACTTGTGTTCTCTTGTTTATGACACACGCCTATGGCTCCAAGCGATGTTTTAATCTCGGTGTTAAGGGCGCTTAAGCTGAGAGTTTATCTCCGGGAAGGCATCAGCCTCCTCCTTCGGATTCGGGGGCGTGAACGCCCACGTGATCCTCGAGGCTTGTTCAGTGGTTCAGGGTTCAGGGCTTCGTGGTTTGGAGTTTAGGTTCATCAGGGTTTAGGGTTCCAGGGTTACTGTTCGGAGCTGTAATACGGGTGTGCAGGGTTGCTTCTTATTTGGGCATTCCAAAACCTGTAATGCAAGAGTTTCGTGAGGAATTTCTGTAACGGGGTTCTATTGGTCTTCATGATTGGGCTAGCCTTCAGGAAGATACTCTTTCTAATCATTTGGGACCCTATATTGCGTGCACACATGCACGTGGGTCAATCAACAGCTTTTGGGATTTGGGTTTGGGTCTTAGACTTTCAGTTGTTTCATGTTTAGTTTCTTCTTCCCGGTCACCGTTCTTTGTACAGCAGGGTTTGACGTGTAGAACTGTAGAAAAAACCCTAGTCCAGAGGTTTCGGGCTTTAGGGTTTGCGTCCTCAGAGCTTGGAGTTTAGAGTCTGGGAGATCTCTGGGTTGAGGGTTTAGGGTTTAGGGAAGGTATGGCAGGTTCAAGGCAGCCGAGTAAGTAGCCTTTCACCTTTCGATTGAGAAAATGCGTGAGCCAGGTATGCGCCCGCCCAAAATAATCATAGGATCCTGGTGGAAAGTGGCCCCGAGTTTAAGCAACCCTTAATATGCTGCAGCCTTCGGAACTCCTGCGCTCTCGCGGGTGGCCTGCCGCCGACCTTGGAAATGGTGGAAGCTCCCTTGGGGTGGGGCGAGAGAGCCCCGACGGCTCGAGCACTGGAAGAGTACCCCCGCCACCTACGGATGGTGCTGGTGCTGTCGAGCATCTGATGGGAATGATTCCCTGCCGAACGAACCCCGACCGTGTGAGGGATCCCCTGGTCGTTTGGCTTTAATCCTCTATGTTATGGGGTTTATTTCCCGGGAAACATCGATGGAGGCCTTCAGAGGAGCACTTGCGATCCACGCCGTGCGTGGTGGGACGTTGTCAGCTTGGAAGGGTTAACCTGGGGGGGGGGCCTGGGAAGGTCAATGCGTGTTTACATGAATACACAGACGGGTCGATAGATGAGTACAGGATAGAAAGACAGATCGAGAAGTAGGCAGGTTTGTAGGTAGGTAGGTAGGTAGGTAGATAGGCAGATAGATAGAATCGAAAACAAAAGTAAAGAAAGAACCAAAGCAGGGAAGGAAGAAAAGAATAAATAGAGGTAGACAGACAGACAGGCAGACCATGTATATACATTGCAGTGTATCTACACATACATATCTGCAGATCGTTGTACACTACTCAGACAGATAGTTACGGAGATAGGTTTAGGCTTGCTTAAACCGCTGCAGATGCTAAACATAAGAGAAGCACAGCAGATGCTTTACTTTAAAACTCTTAACCCTCAACCCTAAACCCTAAACCTAAACCCTCAACCCTCGAAGCCCTACACTCCAAACCCTTATGGGCTCCCGAAAAAATCTCGAAACTTAAGCACTCTAATACCTGAATTTCGTATAAGGGCAGCCATGACTGGTATCCGTAACGAATCCCTCACAACGCGCCAGGCAAATGTACTGAAACCCTAACCCTTAAACCCCAAGCCCGAAACCCCCAAATTACAAGACACCCCCCCGAAACCCCAAATCGTGCACCCTCGGCTGTAAGGCCTTACGCCTTGTTACCTAAAACCCTCTTCTTAGGGGCACCCAAAAAGGCTTACTTGGGGCCCTTTAAGGTCAGGGCATTAGGGTTTAAAGCTTAAGAGTATTAGGGTCTAAGGGTTTACGGTTCAGGGTTTAGGGCCCCTAAGAAGGACATAAGCAAAAACATTTTACAGGGACATCCCTACCGTATTGGACTTATTTTAGGGGACTTTGTATGGGAATATGTCTATCCTAATTTTCGCTTATATGCTTTTTTGGCGCCCTATACCCTATAAACTTTAAACCCTTAAACCCTAAACCCTAAGCTTAAACTACTATATAGGGGCCTAAATAATTACCAATACTACTTTGGGGGTTACTTATCATGAATTCAGTATAATGGGCCCCAAAACCCTGTTCTAATGATTTCAACCATCAAAGGAACCTTATACTCTATGTATGAGGGCCCTTATATTAGATGAAGACCCTTATACTAATCCTTATAGTAACCCATATAGATCCCTGTTTAAGAACCCTCTAAAAGGAATATTAGGCTTCAACCTAACCTTAAATTAGATAAAGAGACTGGAGGCCTTGGCTGCTCCGGCCAAAAGCTCCGGAGCGGCCTCGCTCCCTGCGGCGCCCTCGCCACCGCCTTCGGTGCTGCCGGCGGCGGTGGGGGCCTTGGGGACGAGTTCTGGGGTTTCGGGTTTTGGAGATCAGGTGTTTAGGGTCTAGGGCCTAGGGTTTAGGGCTTTGGGGCCTTACTAAGTATCGATCTGGGATAGTCTTAGTGGACATTGTTGTTCAATTAAGTGCCAAAGAAATACGTAACTCGACACCTAGCTTCGGGTTTCGAGTTTTGGGGTTTGGGGTTTTGGGGGTTAGGCTTTAGGGCTCTATGGCTTTGGGGTTCAGGGTTTTGGGTTCGCAGGCACCTTTTCAGTCTGGGCCTGTTTCGATACAAGTTTGAATATTTGTTGCGGATATTCCCTATGTAGTGCCTACAGAAGTATACTCCTATAAAACCCTGTTCCTGTTGTATACGATGCTAGACTAGCATACTTGTGGTGATTAGTTTGCGGTGGGTCTAGGGTTTTCGGGTGCAGGGTTTGGGGTTTAGGGTTTTCAGGTTCAAAATTGTTCAGGTTTACTGGGGTGTGGGGTTTTCCGGCATTAGATTTTGCGGAGGGTTTGAGGGATTTAGGTTGTCTGTCTGCGTGCCTGGAGCTTAGGCAGCCGAGTATTCGTACTTGAGAGTTTCGGTGTTTTATTTCGCTCTCCGCAGCTAGGCGCGAAACGTGCTGCAAACTTGTGCCAAAGCCAAGCAAACTTTCTTTTCGATCTTTCTAGGCGTCAGGAGCGCTTGTCATTCAGTATAACCAAAGTTTGATTGGATCGTGAAGACTCTGCGCAGCCAAGTGCCGCCTCTTCCCGATCTCGATCCCCGAGGGATGCTGGACCACCCTCGGGCCGGAGGTTTAGGGCCTTTAGGGGTTTAGGGCTGAGGGCTTAGGGTCTAGGGTTTAAGGAAGCCGCGGAAGAAGGGTGGCGAACCAGAGCGGCGGCAGCTCGAGCTAGCCTTATACTTGGCGGAGCCCCAAACAGGAGCCATGGCACTGACGGTCGGGACGCAGCAGTCGTGAGTCTAGCTGCTCAGGCTCTAAATTCGTGCTGCCCCATACCGAAGCTTGCTGTTTTGGGTTCAGCTCTCAGAACTTTGGGATTCGAGCCCATGCATCTTTGCCAGTCGAGGGCGTAGTTTTCGTTGGTCCCGCATGCAGCAAGGATGGGCACAGCTCTAATCCCTAAACCGCTAAACCTACATGGGAGTTTCCGAAAATAGGGGATCCAAATATAGTACCTCAAAATAGTAGGGTCCTAATCATAAGGACCCCCAAATAAGGTACCCAACTCCCTGACATCCTATACCGGCATCCTTTCTGCTGCTTTTGCAGCCTCAATTTCCTGCCGAAGGAGGTCGGGAATTCGAAGGTTTCTAGTCTCGGTTTAGGGTTGAGAGCTTCGGGCTTAGCGGGTTAGGCTTGGTTTTCGGATTTAGGGGTTTGGGGTTCAGGGTGGGGAGTTTTGGGTTTAGGGTAGCATTTGGCTTCAGAGCGTTTCTGCCCGGACTATCCTGGCTAAGAATATGGGATAGTTCTTGGAACGGTAGTTGAAAGTTTCGGGGCTTCTGCAGTCCGATAAAAGGCGGTGCCAACTCTCCAGCAGCAAGCTGCTCCGGCGCTGAGTGTGGAAGATGCCAGGCAGGAACGGAAGCGTCGGTTTTTGCTGTTGGGTTTAGGGTTGAGGGCTTTGGGGTTTGGGGTTGAGGTTCCCGGCATAAGTACGTAAGTATCACCAAAGATTGTCGACAATGAAGGCAAAATGTGATCCGCATGCCCAGGGCATTCCACACCGCATGTTGGAGCTGGCAGGTCACACGTGCTCTGTCGCGCGCCAGTCACTCGTGAGTTCGTGAGTGTTTTTTCCTAGCTGCCTTAAAACTCTAGTTCGACTGGTTCTGCCATGGTTTCAGCAGTTCGATAGCAGTTTCCCCCCTGCTGTAATGATTAACCCGCCAACCTGGGATTTCGGCTACAGCCTTGAAAAAAAGAGCTCGTTTATCCTAAACCCTAAACCCTTAACTGTAAACCCTGACCAACCCAAACTCTAAACCCCAACCCTAAACCCTAAACCCAAACTCTAAACTTAAACTCGAAACCCAAACCCCAAACCCATAAACCGCTCATTTCGACCCAGAAGTATGAGCCAGGCAGCTCATCCGGCGCATCGTTCAGACATCGCTGGAGGTGCGGGAGCTTTCAACCCCTTAGTAGTAGTAGTAGTAGTACTAGTAGTAGTAGTAGTAGTAGTAGTAGTACTAGTACTAGTACTAGTACTAGTACTAGTACTAGTACTAGTACTAGTACTAGTACTAGTACTACTACTACTACNGTAGTAGTAGTAGTACTAGTACTAGTACTAGTACTAGTACTAGTACTAGTACTAGTACTAGTACTAGTACTAGTACTACTACTACTACTAGTACTACTACTAGTACTAGTACTAGTACTAGTACTAGTACTAGTACTAGGCGCCCCCCTACCAACCACCCCTCTTACATACTCACACATCCGTTTTACTCGGTATTTACAGCACTTAACATCTTATGAAGCTTCAAAATTCACTTGCGAGTTTGCAAACTCGAGCTTCCGAATCTGGACTTGCATTTTGGTGGGAGGGGTCGGAGGAGAGGGGGGATGATGACGACATTGTTATGCAGACACCCCGAACAACATCTCCAGAAGAGCCGTTTTACTCGGTTTTTCCAGTACTTTCGTGATGTCGGACCATCTCATATAGTCACC